>JACEGR010000358.1:0-288798 GCA_014170235.1 Listronotus bonariensis | reverse complement strand
TTAGTTTTCGCTAAACCATGCTAGGTCCCCAACAGACTCCACCCTAGACATGTATGTTTTATAGGTAAAGAACTTTTTTTGCTTTTTAATTTTTTTTTCGCTTATATGAGATGGACTAAAGTATTCTACCAAAATTCAGAGGAAGTTTAAAATCAATAGTCTACGGACGCCAAATAGGTAAATCCACCACTGTGTGTAGATTCAAAGGCACCCCTCTGAAAGTTATCCTGACGGCGCCAATGTATATTAGAATTTAAAGTGGTGATAATAATTAAAAAAGTATTTTAAATCATACAATCTAAGATTTCTTAATAGAAAGGGAGCCCATGATGCTAAATGGGGATTTACTCGAGTGTCATAGAGACATATTGGGTTGCAAAGCTTAGATGATAAGAAGAAAAAAATATATAAAATGCATACCTTTTCATCGGTGAAAGAAGCGGCTATAGATTTTTAATTACATATGTCAAAAAATATTGTGATTATTTTTGCGGATTGTATTAAATAATATATTTTTACTATCCTTAAATTATTTTCTTCAAAATAAGAAAAAAACTACGGTCGAGAATGTTGAAGTTTTTTTACAACTTTGTAGCCCTCTTCTTTCTTTACGTTACTCTCAAATTGTCAGATTAGTAGAATACAGGGTGTTTTCTAATTTAATGTCAATTCTAAAGGGGTGATTTTTGGGTTTATTTTAAGAAGAAAACTTTATATGAAGGTATGTCCTAAACGTTTTAACTTTTGAAATACAGAGTGTTAAAATTTTCAAAAAATATATTTTTTTATATCTCAACTACTTTTTACCCAATTTTGTTTTAATTTGGCAATATTATTAATAGCATTAAAGGGGTAATTTATCACTATCTTAATTACATTTAGTAAGTTCAGTGGCGTCTCGAGAGGCAACTGAAGGAATATTTCCAACAAACAAACGGTAGGCCACTGACTGTGTGAATGTGTGTAAAATATATGTGCTTTCCTTTGATTAAGCAAATAAAAATACTGCTTTTATGTTTCTTAATTTTTTTTTCCGTATCTTGTTTAGTCTAAGAGAAACAAAAATCACTTAATTGCATATTTTTAGACCATAAAAGAAGAATTGCGAAATATTTTTTTTTTAAAATAAGATTTTATAATTTTTAATTAGCAATTATGTAACAAAAATAATAAATACTTATTTAAATTGGGTTTATATCCAGTATAACAATTTTTACTAGAAATTTTTTGGTTATTTGAAAATTTTAACACCCTGTATCTCAAAAGCTAAGACGTTTAGGACATACCTTCATATAAAGTTTTCTTCCTAAAATAAAGCCAAAAATCACCTTCTCCAATATTGAAATTCAATTAGAAAACACCCTGTATACACTGTTTAGCATGTAATTAAATTACCCTATCTTATTCTGACGCGCTCGACTGGATGGATATATTTTTGTTTTTTATGACCGGCCCTGTATACGGGCTCATATTTGGTGGAGGTACTTAACCGGGTACAAGGTATCCTCCGGTATATTAATCTGCCGCGCTGTAGTAAATGCCGAAATCCCCTCTTGGGCTCCCTTACCATAATGAACGTTTTTAAAGAAATTTAATAATTAAATTCAATTGTTAGGGTCAAAATTATTAATAACCTAAAAAAGAGGGAAGTATTAATTTAATATCCTAATTTGGAAAAAGTAAAATTATAATTACAAAATTTATATGCTGTTTGGCGATAAACGATACAAAACAAACAAATTCTGACATACAAATATTTAAACTACTTGTTCAGTTTCCTTGAAAAAAAACCCAATAAATGATCCCTAAAGGTAAATATTAGTGACCCTATACTCCGAGCTTATGTAAATATCTATAAATATAGGTTTTCTTTATCATACATATTGGAAATAGGGTATTTTACAGCTTGACTGGAATTGATGGGTTAATACTCGCACCACTGAAGATATAGTATTAACATTGTTGACTTTTACAGCTTATAAATTACTTTAATAAAGGGTGTTTTTTAGGTTGGATAGAACTTTACATGGCAACAACTGTCAGACTTAACTGTCAATCTGACACTGTTCATAAAATTTATTTTCAGTATACTTTGGCAAATCATCATGAATAAACTTACGCTTGACCAACGTTACCAAATTATCCAAATTTACTTTGAAAATCAGTCATCAGTTCGCCAGACTCATAGAAGACTTCGTGAATTTTATGGGCCACACGATCGTCCATCTGAGTTACTAATTCGTCGTACTGTGGATAGATTTCGTACCACGTACTCTTTACACGATGTGAAAACACCACTACGTCGAAGGAATGTGCGTAATGAAAGAAATATTGCCGCTGTGCGTGAAAGTGTGGAAGAGAATCCAAAGTTATCCATTCGTCGTCGGTCGCAACAAGTTGGGCTCTGTCCGTCAACTACCTGGCAAATTTTGCGGAAAGATCTTGATCTATACCCCTATAAGATCCAACTGGTGCAAGAATTAAAGCCGCAAGATCATGGCTTGCGTCGTCGTTTCGCTAACTGGGCATTAGGACAGCTGGAAGGTGACCCGTTGTTTTATCGTAAGATTCTGTTTAGCGACGAGGCTCATTTTTGGCTTTCTGGATTTGTGAATAAACAAAATTGCCGGATATGGTGTGATGCTAATCCACAGGAAATCCAACAGACTCCATTACATTCAGAAAAAGTGACCGTGTGGTGTGGTTTACATGCTAATGGGATCATCGGACCTTATTTTTTTTAAAATGAGGCTGGACAGAACGTTACGGTCAATGGAGAACGTTACCGAACCATGATTCATGAATATTTGTTTCAAAATATGGATGATATTGATCCAGACGAGATGTGGATGCAACAGGATGGCGCTACATGCCACACGGCGAACGAAACTATCGCCTTGTTGCAAACAAGGTTTGGCGACAAATTAATTTCGAGAAATGGACCTGTTACCTATCCACCCAGATCCTGTGATGTGACGCCCCTAGATTATTTTCTGTGGGGCTACGTCAAGTCATTAGTGTATGCTGATAAACCAGCAACGATAGAAGCCTTAGAAGCCAACATTACTCGTGTTATTCATGATATACGACCGGAAGTACTCGAAAAAGTCACTCAAAATTGGACTAAAAGAATAGCCTATCTGGTAGACTGCCGCGGTGGCCACATGCCGCAAATAATTTTTAAACGTTAATGTAATAAGTTGTTCTTTTACATAGCATTATGTTTTCGATCACAATATATTTACTTTCATATTTTTTATAGATTAAAGTTATATCATCGTTAAAAAACACCCTTAATAAACATGTCAATTATATTTACTTTTTTACAGATTTGTACTAGCAATTTATATATATATATATATATATATATATATATATATATATATATATATATATATATATATATATATATTACTTTTTCTTAATCAGGAGGACAAAAACAAAATTTTACAACAATAATAAAACCCTACAAACAAAATAAAGTTCATGCACAAGAATCAGAGTTATGAATTCTTATGTATTTTTCAACAACAACTTAATCCTATTCCGAGCTCCAGAAATAGTCCTACCTGTCTGGAATTGGCTCCAGGGGCCTTTATAGGCCCTGAAACACGGTTTCCGGGATTAGGCGAGGTCTAGGATGCATTCTGGAAGCCAAAGCCAAATTTGTACTTGACAGGTCTAGGGCTAACTAAAATTTTCTTTTAAGGCCGAAAAATAACCCCTTAGGAGCCGGAAAATTGTATTTTTGACGTAGCAATCACAACAGTGATACTTTCCTGTACATTTGAATTTTGGACCCTACACTATTGCGAAAAGTTTATGGCCTGTTGAAATTCCCAGTTAAGGACCGGGAAAATGACATGCCAGGGGCTTAAAAATCGTTTTTTAGACTTAGCATTCACAACCCGAACTTTGTTCGTTCTTTTATCCCTAGAGTTTCTAGATTGTGGAACCTGCTGCCCGCGGAGGTTTTTCCTTCCCCCAAATCTTCAAGTATTTAAGTCCCGTGTCAACAACCCATTATGTGCTTGAGAAGTTTTTGTCCACCTGAAATTTTCAGTTTGGGCCGAGAAAATGACCTCCTAGGAGCCGGAAAATCGCGGTTTTGGACGTCTCAAACGCGAGACTGTCATTATGTACTTAATTTAAAATTACCTAAAAATCCCAATGTTGTAATTGCAGTCTAAAATACGATTTTCCGACCCTAAGGGGTAATTTTCCCGGTCCCAAACTACGAATTCAACAGGCCATAACATTTCGCGAATAGTGTAAAGTCCCGAATTTTAATGTACATGAAAATATCACTGATGTGATTGCTACGTCTAAAACACGATTTTCGGGCCCCTTGTTGTCATTATCCCGGTCCCAAACGGAAAATTTTAGTTAGCTGTAGACCTGTCAAGCACAAATGCGGCTTTGGCTTTAAAAACACCAACGACACCGCCATATCTTGAAACCGTATTTCAGGGCCGATAGAGGCCCCTGGGGCCAATTTCAGACAGGGAGGGCCATTTTTGAGCTCGGATTCGGATTTAGCGTCGAAAAATATATGGGAATATATGTCTGACTCATGTGTATGAACTTTGATTTTTTTTTGGTGGGACTGTGTAATTTAATTATGGTGAGGGTGCGTTTACCCAGTGGAGCAGAATCGTCGCCGTTTTTATCCCCAGCCGGGAAGATATTTTTGGTAGTGATTATTTGAAAATAACGGCCGTGATGGCACTACCACGTTGTCTAAATGGTGCTGTAAAATGAAAATACCGCATGTTTTAGTGCTTGGACAACGTTGACGGAACAAGGAAAAACCTAAAAGAATTCTGTTAAGTAATCGCATCAACAGCATCTGATATAAATTTGGTATGGGTCCCATGTTTCAGTTTTTAGATAAACTAAATTTGAAAAACGTAGTGATGCACATGTCCCCTTTATTATTAAGGCTATTAAGGCTAATAACAGGGCCATTTTCTAGTATTGAACTTTTATCAACAATATCTTTTACCTGCAGATTAAAAGTTTCTTTTACCTTAAATACATGCATACCCTAATTGATAAAACACGATTTTTGGGCCCTAAGGGGTAAATTTTCTGTTCCCAAACTGGGAATTTTAACAGGCCATTAACTTTTCGCGCATAGTATAAGGTCCAGAATTCAAATGTGCATAAAAATATCGCTGTTGTGATTGCTACGTTTAAAACATGATTTTTCGGCCCCTAAGTGGTCATTTCCGGTCCCAAATACGAAGATTCAGTTAGCCTTAGACCTATCGAGAAGAAATCCGGCTTTGGCTGTAGAATGCACTCTCGACCCCGCGTTATCTCGGGAACCGTATTTCAGGGCCTATAGGGGCCCCTGGGGCCAATTCCAGACATGGAGGGCCATTTTTAAGCTAGGATTCGGATTCAGCTTTGAAAACTACATAGAAATACATATGTCTAATTCTTGGGTATGGACTTTCATTTTTTTGTTGGGGCTGTGTAATATTTAACAATAAAACCACAAGGAACCTAAAATCTTACGCCACAGCAAAATGGATAATTATTAAGGTTAGGTTTACTAATTTTTGGCGGTTTTTATTAGTTTTTATAAGCGTAGCTGCTGGACGGCGGCATTTACTGATAAAATAAATTGAAACCGCCGGTAATAACAAATTAATTTAGTTTTTAGGCGGCTTTTATATAGGTAAATAGATAAAACCGCCAAACAATGATTTTCTTTTTTATAATTTAGATTGCCTCCAGCGATCGTTTAGCCAGTGCCTTCTAGAAAACCTAATCTATTAACCTTTTTAGCATTGCATTACCTGTCTATATCCCAGCAAATAAACAAAACCAAAATAAAAAAATTGTGAAAAGTAGAAGCTGGAAAAATAAAATTGTCAATTTTGTTGTACCTTACAAGCGACTGGATTTTCTAAAAAAAAGGATAATTTGTTTTTGTTTTTCTGTAGGCAGTTAGAGTTACATTCGCACAAAAATGCGTATATTAACACGCACCTGGCTAGACATAGCTGAGATGTCGATAAACCTAAATGAACTAAATAAAATAATAAAAAGGGTTTTGGATGAAAGGATATGTAATTGGCATTGACCAGAACACAATTACTACGACTAAATTATCCTTGTGTACTCCTTTTTTATGTAAATAATAGCCAAAGGTTACATGTGTTTTCAGGAATAGTCTAAAGACTGTATATGTATGAGGTTTACAAGAGGACAAATAAATATTTTATTTTTTTAAAAAGAGTTAACAATTTTTTATTTAAAACTAAATTAGCACTTACTATTTGATTTTGACCTTTTTTAAATAATATTTTCCTTCTTTTTGCACACAATTCTTAAGCTCTCTGCTAAATTGACAATTAATATTTGATTTCCTTTTTTTAACCCATTTGGTTTATTTTAGATACATTTATTTACTTACATAAACTAAAATGTAGCCATAGTTGAGGTATTTCTGTTTTAAAGTGCTAATATATTATATAAAATGCTAATGTACGTTCGTGTGTCCACGATTTTCGCTATCATCCGCAACTCCGATCGACTTCCCGTCGGGGTTACAAATACCCCTTGGTCTCCCATTGTGAGTAAGGGAGTTTGGTCGGGGTGGGTGGAAGTGGGTGGTTGTGGGTGGCAAAAATGTAAAATATGTGTAGTGGCGCCATCTGTTGTCGAGTAGTTGAACTTCATTCAGAACAACGGTTATTTGGGTCTCATATAAACTCCCGAGCGAAGCCGGGAATCATAACTAGTATATTATATAAAATGCTAATGTACGTTCGTGTGTCCACGATTTTCGCTATCATCCGCAACTCCGATCGACTTCCCGTCGGGGTTACAAATACCCCTTGGTCTCCCATTGTGAGTAAGGGAGTTTGGTCGGGGTGGGTGGAAGTGGGTGGTTGTGGGTGGCAAAAATGTAAATATATTATCACTCATTCTTGACAAATTGGCGGAGACACAAAGTTCTGAAAATTTTGGAATCATCTAGAAAGCTCAAAAATTAAGTGTAGTGGCGCCATCTGTTGTCAGTATTTGAACTTCATTCAGAACAACGGTTATTTGGGTCTCATATAAACTCCCGAGCGAAGCCGGGAATCATAACTAGTATGTGTATAAAATAAAGTAAATTGCTGACATACCTATAAGTAGTTCTTAAAATAAAAGGTAATTAATGACATGTTATTAGGTTATGTGTCACTCTGATAGTGACAGAATTATTAAAAAAATTATAACAAAAATTTTATACCTGTTGTTTAAAGCCAATAAAATGCCTTGATTTAGACAAGTTGCTATGACAACAACCTGCATTTTTGAAAAAATTTTCGGTCATGAGACCTAGCTTCAAAATTAATAAGAGATAATTTTCCTGGCTGGACTGTTACGTGCAAATGCCAAACTAAGAGAATTTAATTTTTTTAGAAATAATTCTCTACCTTCACAATTGATTCCTTATAGTCCTCCGAGTTTTTCCTTTTGATGTCACAAAATGCCAAAAATTGTTTCCATATAGTTGACTTGGATTTTTGGTATTATGACGACCCTCTGTACATATTGTGCATTTTTGCACTTAGCTTGTATTATTTATTGACTATCTTGACTAAAGCGCAACATTTTCTTTTTATTTTGATCGAAAATGGAATTTTACCAGGTACGCCTTTCAAACTTGACAAATAAACCAGTAAAAAAATAAATGTCTGTCGAAAGTTGAAAATTCTGTTTTTAAGACACCTTGTATATTAGCAAGTACTGTCAATAAAAAAATATGTATTCAGAGAAACATTTTTTATTTTAACTTTATTTTTGTAACTTGTACAAGGGAAGTTATTTCGTGTATAAATAAAGTTGGGACACTCTGTATATTAAAGCCATCAAATTCAATTTTTTTTCTTATGTATACATTTATTTTTAAAAGTAAAAAACAAAGGAAAATTTAAGCGATTAAACATGAGCAAAATCGGAATTACATAAATAAATAAAAATGATTTTTTTATATACAGACTGTCCTTGGATGGAGTTAGCAAGGGGACAAATGGACCAAAAATTTAATTTTTGAAAAAAAATCATTTTTTATAAAAATTTTTGCTTTAAAAAAATGGAATTTACGAAGGGAAAATGTTGATTTTCTATACAAAGTTCGCAAAAACTTTAAAAACATGATTTTCCTACAAAAGTAAGCTACCTTTATTTCTTATTTTTAGGCAAAATATTATTTTAAACATTAAACATTTATTTAGAATACCATTTTGAATAACTCTAATTAAGTTACAGGGGTAACAAAAAGATTCATAAACCTGATTAGGGTCGACTGATTGCTTTCAATTCTTTCCTCGTTAATAACTCCAGGTCCCACCTAATTTATTTAAAAAAAATTGCCTCGTGCGGACATATTAATTAAAAACTGTTGACTTTTCATTGTACGCAAAAAAGTTTTAATTTTACCTACAATTCAGTGCGTATTTTTAATTACGAAAAGGGACTAATAAAACAAACATTTGACATTAATTTTAATTTTGGGAAAAAAATTTAAAAACAAGACGTCAAGTTACATATATTATGTTTTTATATTATTTACATACAATATACAGGGTGTCCGGAAAGGTGAGGTCATAAATGATAGAATTGATAGAGTGAGCCGAAATAATGTTAGCACTTACAAAAAACATAGTCCATAGTACATATAAAAAAGTTCTATAGCGCTTCGTTAGGAAGATATTAAGCTTTAAAGCTGATATTTTGGCTACCAAATAACCTCATTGTTATGTTTCTTTCCATACATAGGTAAACTTCTGTTCAGTAAGTGAATATTATACAGGGTGTGACGTTTTTTCTTTCATTTAATGTATGCATTTTTAAAACACACTATGCTTACCGATTAATTTCTTTATTATTTTTGTAAAAAAAGGTTTACCTTATTTAAATCGACATCTTAAATAGTTTTTATAAAATCGCATTTTAAGTCATATTTACATACCAAATGCTGGTATGTTTGCATTTAAAATGCGATTTTATGAAAAATTATCCAGGATATCGATTTAAATAAAGTACAAAAATGATAAAGGAACTAAACGGTCAAAGTAAAAAGTAGAGTTTGTTACCTGTGTTAAAAACGCATACATTAAATAAAAAGATGGTCACAGCCTGTATAATTCCGACCTTCTAAATAAGTTTACTTATGGAAAGATACATTACTATGAGGTTATTTGGTGGTCCAAATATCATTGATATTGTGGCAACAGTTTAAAGGATATAATTAAAATATCTTTTTATATATATATCAACTTTAAAGGTCAGTATCTTCGTAACGATGCGCGATAGTTTTTTTTATATAAACTAATAACATTACTTTGGCACAACCCTATCATTTATAACCTCAGTTTTTCGGCCACCCTGTATTTATTATTATTATTTTTTAATAAATAAATTTTTAACGCAATGGCAACTCTATTCTACCTAATAGGGAGAAGTAAAATTAAAAAGAAAAAAACTTAGCCTAAGGGTGGCATTTGTCACTTACAAAATTTTTCTTTTTTTTTTTTAAGTAATGTTACTTAACATTTTAAGGTGGCTCACTAATTTTAAAATAAAAAATAAATATAAGTTTTGTCTGCAAAGGTGTTTTTTGCCTTTTAACATTTTAAAACCTTCAACAATGTATAAATATGCCCAGTTTAAACAAAAGTTTTACTCTCGTCGTCACAATAATTATACCAAGTTGTCTGCAAAACAAAAAGAAAAATAATATTTCAAAAAGTTTCTTTCTTAATAAGTGACAAATTTTACCTCTTGGCCGGTTTTTTATAAATTTTACTTCACCTTACTATCTAAGTTCCATACCAAACCACCGCCTTATTATGTTGTTATGTAAACCGAGGGTTTGACATATATTTTTTTCTGTACACGACATGTTAACATAAAATATATATATATATTTTTCTCTGATCGAACGGAAATCTACGGATTTCCTATACGTTTTTTTACCTTAAAAATGCATTTTTTTAGGTAGAAGGCGTTGCTAGGCGATATAATTAGGACAATGGCATTAAATATTTTATTGTACAACCGGGCGTAAAATACAATTTTACGCCTCCATTTCAGGGCGTAAAATTGCACTTTAACGCCCTAGGGCAAAAAGTATCAAAAACGCCCGCATTTATAAATGAGGGCGTAAAATAGCACTTTTACGACTCTAGGGCAAAAAGTATCAAAAACGCCCACATTTATAAATTTATTAAACAATAATAAAATTAAATAATGCCTCATTTTGTTTTTGGTAAAACATTCATTTTTTTTTTATTAAACATATGTTAAAAGTATACTGATTACAAGTTGAAACGATGCTTTAATTTTTTAAAAACTTATGACATGGGGTAACCTCCTTTAAATCGTCAGTTTAAGAAGCCGATTTTACATAAAAGTAGGAAAGGTATTCTTCCTTCTTATCCTTGTACGCCTTTTTTATGAATATAACTGTACTATTTTTATAAAATGATTAAAATAATTGCACCTTTAAATAGCTAGTACCTAAAACAATATAACTATTGATATTTACTGCAAAAAAAGTTCGTATTTTTCGAAAAAACAGCATTTTAAGTTACAACGTGCCGCCTAAGAACGCTCATGTTCCACACGCTGACAGGAATAAAAGATGATAGTCCATATTGGTCGAATTTTTGCGTAATCAACTTTTAACTTCTATTCGAGAATATAGAAAACATTTTTGTTTTACCTTTAATAAATACCCGACTTAAAATATTAAAATGCAAATACTGACAAAATATGTTAGTTGGTCTCTAATCGTTATTCGCCGCTACCCTTATGATTAATAAACAAACGAAATTTTCAAATCATGTTTTCTTGGTATAATATTTGTTGCCGAGATATATTTTACTTTTCATCTGTAATCGTAATTAACCGCTTAAAGCGAATAATCATTCTTAATTAAAGCTATTAAACTGGAAAAGCGATATGTGTTATCACTTCGTCAAATGCAGCTAACTTTCCTTTAATGGCTCTTTTGGCACAGTTTAATTATCTGTAAGTATAAAAGCTTTATGTGGTGTAAGAAAATCACATCTGCGGTAATTTGGGACCATATTAGACTGCTTGCAATATTTAGTCAAGACAGCGATTGGATGATCTGTAATTACCATTAAAAGTGAGGTTGTTTTGTAAGATAGTACAAACATTCATTGCTTAAAAGTCACGCAAAACTATGTCCAAAAAGCGCTGTTGTTTGGGTTAAATAATTTTAAAAACTGTAATTTGATTGATTTTTATTTTTTTTACACTTGGTCGCTCAGATCACAACATGGATAACAGTATCCAATATTCATTCTACTCCGTACATTTTAAGATAAAGAAATGTATGTTACAACGCAGGTCTATAACACTTGCAATGGAGAATCGGCAAAAATTGAAAAAAAAAACAACAAATGTTTCCGTTGAGTAAGCATGTATGTATGTTGTATGTCAAAAAGGGTGAAATACAATAAATAAAGGCACGTTGAACTGTTGCTAATATGTTGCTGCAGAAAAAAATTAGAAATACCATTTTTTTAAATAAAAAATTATTCTATCTATGCTAGCTTTACACCCGATTCTTCCAGGTAAAATTCAATCTTAAAATTTGTTGCTGCCCAAGAAATCGCTTTGTCACGGTGTAAAGAGTCAGCAACAAAACAGAAACCGGAAGTCGGGAAGATTCAGAGATCGGCCAACTTACAAATCGGTTAGGCCAGCTTTACACCCGTTTTTTTCCAGGTATTCAGTGCTATGATGGTTTGATGTAGGTTAAATAACCCGTAGGTTATAACCTACGTGAAACCATCATATCACCCAATGTAAGTTAAAAATTTGTTAAGGCTAAAAATCGTTTATTTAACTGAAGAGAGTTAGGAATAAAATAAAAACAGAAAGTTATTGAAGGTTGGAGATCGGTTTACTTGCAAACTGGTCATGCCGGCTTTACATCAGAATTTTCTCAATAAAATTAAAGTTAAAAATTAGTTGCCGCTGGCAAAATCTCTTAATTAACTGCAAAAAATTTTAGATTAAATTTTACCTTAATAAATTGGGTGTAAAGCTGGCGTGACCAGTTTACCATTAAACCGATCTCCAATCTTTGCCGGCTTCTGGTTTCTATTTTGTTGCTAACTCTTAACATTAGCAAAAATAATTTTGTAAGCAGGAACAAATGTTTAAATTCAATTTTATTTGGAAAAATAGGGTGTCAAGCTAGCATTGACATTATTAATTTTGTCAAAATAAAAAAAAAACGTCTATCTATTTCCATTTTTGGAACAATAAATTATATTAACAAATTGACTTACCTTTATTCAATGTATAAAATCTTTTTAGCGTATATCCATGCTATCCTAAGAAAAAGCTGGAATTGTTACTGATTTCTTACGATCAGTTCAAGCAACAAAATCGTTAATTTTGCAACTAATTAGCAACTAAAACATAAACAATTTTGGCGTTTTTTTCAATGTTCGCTGATTTTTCAATGCCTGTTCTATTGGTCTTTACCACAAACCATCTGGCAGTACAACTCTTGGATTTCGTCTTCACCTTCCTTGCTTTTCTTTTCACAATCGATTTTAAATTTTATAAATATTATAATAAAGGAAAAACTAGACTTTTATACCTATACTAGACGAAAATTATATCCCCAATTACAAACCGTCTGGCAGTACAACTCAATGGACTTGGATTTCATCTTCACCTTCCTTGCTTTTCTTTTCACAATCGTTTTAAAATTTGTAAATAATATTATTATAATAAAGGGAAAAACTAGATATTTAAACCTATATTAGACGAAAATTATATTCCAAATTACAAACCTTTTCTAATTATGTTAGAAAGACAAAAGTCGAAGTTCGCAAAAAAGTCTTTACATCCAAGTTAATTTTTAATCTCAGTACAAAAGTACAAAGACTCCCTTAGCAATGGAATAAATAATAAAGTTTGTTGTTGCCCAAATGGCAGTAAATCTTTTTTTTGTTTCAACCCTTGATTCTTTCCAACATTATAATCTTTCAACAATAAGTCCAGTTCCTCTTAAAGTGCTCGATATCAGAAATAACCAACCATAGATCTATTTTAAAATATTTGGTTGGAAATAAAAACCTTTGATAAGTGTGAAAATTTGCATCTCTAGATCAAACAGTATTCACGGTATAAAGAAACAGCAAACACTAAGGAGATAATTCTCTTTGATGATTTCTTTTTCATTTTTTTCAGGGTAGCTTCGTTGGAGCCTTCGCCTCTTCAAACCTTGGTGACGTATCGCCAAACTTAAACGGACCAATGTGCGTCAATACTGGAGAACCATGTGACTATACTACAAGTACTTGCAATGGTGAAAATAAGTACTGTATAGCTATGGGACCTGGTAATGATATGTTCGAAAGTACTGAGATAATTGCTACCAGGCTTTTTAAGAAATCGAAGGTAAGAGTTAACTAGACATGGGTGGTTAATTTTGTATCTATTAAAGCTAGAAATTTTAAAAATGTATTACACAGAAATTAATATCACCTTACTACAGAAAATAATGTTGGACATAATCTGTGTGTCTTCTAAATCCGAATCCGTCGTAAAAATTTGGTCCTCAAGTCGTCAATTCTTTAATCACGGATACCCAGTAATGTATTCGACATCTATAAATTCTCGCATAAAAAAAACAGGATTTAACGACAGTTGGTACGTTAATCACGCATTAGACACTGTAAAGTAAGATTTAAGAATGAACCCGCAGGACAAAATTTGTTTTTGAGCTTAAAAGCCGTAAAGTTTTGCAATTTGCTGAAGACTGGTTGCTGCTGGTGCAAAACTAACCACAAAACTAGGAATTAAAAATACACCGAAATAAGTTGGCCCAGATAAAATTTTAAAATGTTTATATACGGGTGTTTTAAGATTTGTACAAAATGCTATTATAGACTCCTGGGACAAAATAAAACGATCTAGCGCAATTTACCTTAGTCGAAAAGTTGATTGTTTGCAAAATACAGTGGGTTTAAGTTTTTATTTTTAGTTATTTTTAAATATCTCATTTATTTTTAAAAGTTTTTTTACAAAATTCGATACAGGGGTTTTATAAAAGTAATGAATTAAAAGCTACTCATAGTTTTTTGGTTAAATGTAGAGGAGCCATCTGCAGTAATTTGTTTTTTTTCAAGGTTTCATTACATTTTCTTGCCTGGGTATATTTTGATTCTAGTTATTTATTCGTATTCTCCCATATTTTTCCACAGAATTGGTGTACCTGATAAATATTGCTACGAGTAACTGCTTATAGATTAAATTAATTTCACATAAAAAAATTTCTTCGCATTTCTTTATGCTCTATGTAGGCCCTTCGGTTTTCTCTAAAATGTCTGTATAAATAGTTACTACAATGTGCTTACCCCAAAATAATTATTTAACCTATTTAATTTATTTAATTTAATTAATTTAACCCATGTTAAATTTTATAAAAAGTTTATCGTTAACGAGATACAGGGTGTCCAAGTGAAAAAAATTAATTTAATGTATGTATCTTGCAAACCAGTAAACTTTTGAATAAGGTAAGGTGCATGAGATCGTTGTATTTTGCCCCAAAGAATTTGTGGTAGCATTTTGTACACACCTTTTGGAAACTACCAGGTGGCCTAGATAAAGCGTTAATGAGTGCAATGGCAAACTTTGGTATGGAATAAAATGTTTAATTTAAAACATCTTAAACACAGTTCCTCATGACGATATTTATCAAGTGTACCTTTTTTGTGCAAAAATATGAAAGAATAAAAATTCTATGCTAAAATTATATTATACCGAGGTAAAAAAGTTATGACACTTAGAACTAAAACAAAGAACCGCAGGTATAACAAAAACCATTTTCTTACTCAAAAAAACCTATTTATATTGAATTTTGTAAAGAAAATGTCTCAATAAATGAAATATTTAAAAATACCTCAAAACAAAATAAAAACTTTTACACCCTGTATTTCGCAAACGATGAACTTTTCTACTACGTAAATTGAGTTAGATCGTTGTATTTTGGTCCAAGAAATTTGTGGTAGCAGTTTATAAGGATATTTTAGAGACACCCTGTTTAAAATCTGGGACAATTTGCGACAAAAGTTAATTTTTGGACTACCCCCTCTTCCCCCACCCCCGCAGAAAAATTTAAGTTTCGAAAGTGAATGCTCTTCTTCTATATCTTTCCCATGCATGTCCTCAGGGCAGAGTGCTTTGTCCCCTTTTATGAAAACTTGTGGTGGATGAGTTGCTATGTCGTCTCAACAACGCGGGAGTCTACGCCCAGGGGTATGCTGACGACGTGGTAATTCTCATACAAGGCAAACATCCTACTATTATAGCAGAGCTCATGCAAGGAGCTTTGGACATCGTACAGCGTTGGTGCCAGGGCATAAACCTTAAAGTCAACGCTGAGAAATCCGTTATCCTGCCGTTCACAAAGCGAAGAAAAGTAGGGAATTGTGACAACCTAAAAATCTTCGGTGAACGGATAAAAACTGTTAAGAAGGTGAAATACCTGGGTCCCATCCTGGACACTAAATTAAAATGTAATCAACAGATAAGAAAGAATCTGAACAAAGCCAAAATGTGCCTCATGAGATGCAGGAGCATGATTGGAAAAACCTGGGGACTCAAACCAAGGATGATACTTTGGTTGTATATCACGGTGATCAGGCCAATAGTCACCTACGGCGCTATCGTATGGTGGACAATAGCACAGCAAATAACTGTCACGAGATTTAATCGTCTACAGAGACTGGCTTGTCTGTGCATTACCGGTGCCCTAAGAAATACACCTTCTATGGCTATGGAAATAATCCTGGGCCAATGCCCTTGGAGGGGTCTACAACTTCGAAAAACCATATAAGGTCAGCTGTAATCCTGTATAGCAGGCAAAAATACACTATCGGACAAAAGTAGAGCAACACTTTGATAAAATTTACATATCCCGATTTTATAATACTAAATGTAAGATATCGCTTTTAAATACATTGTGTTTTAAAACATCAAAGTAGGCTGCTGTCATCGGCGACAACGGCGCTTTGGATGATCAAGCCAGATCATGTCATTTTGTCATAAAGTTTTAACTGTAAATAAGTAATGCGTCAAAAGTAAAGCAACATTTTAATTAATTCATCAAATGATAAGTTTTCGGTGAAAGTAGAGACAAAAATAGTTTTGTAAAATTAGTTTTTTTATATTTTGAACATTTTTGTGCTGAATTAATTATGCCGAGAGGTATTCCAATTTCAAAAGACTTAAAGCAGAGAGTTGTGAATGCTTTCAGGGAAGGTAAAAAGCAAGCCCATATATCAAGACAATTTGATTTACCCAGTTACGGTGTATCTAAAATAATTTCATCCTATAATGAAAGGGGACATTTAGAGAATCTACCAAAATCGGGAAGACCAAGAAAAACAACAATATGGACCGACAGACGCATTAAAAGAATTTCTCAAAATGATCCTTGGAAGTCTGCACCTAGAATTATTGCTGAAGTTCCAGGAATTATGGTTGGTCCACGGACTGTTCAGAGAAGGTTGGTAGAGGCAAAGTTGTTTAGTAGACACCCCGCTAAAAAGCCGCTAGTTTCGGGAAGAAATAGAGCAGCAAGACTTGCATTTGCACATCGGCATTTAAACTGGACAGTAGACGATTGGAAAAAAGTTCTTTTTAGTGACGAAACGCGATGTAAAATTTTTAATTCCGATGGAATGAAACGTGTGCGGCGACCAATAAATAGCAGGTTTAATCCTATGTACGTAACACTAACAGTTAAACATGGTAAAGGCAGTGTTTTTTTATGGGGTTGTTTCTCGTGGAAAGAGGTAGGCCCTATACACTTTATTAATGAAAGTATGGATCGATTTATTTATAGGGATATAATGGAAAATGTCATGCTCCCTTATGCAGAGTGGGAAATGCCACTGCGTTTTACGTTCCAGCAGGATAACGATCCAAAACACTCTTCGCGAATTGTTCAAGAGTGGTTTCGACAAAACAACGTTCGAGTTTTGGAGTGGCCGGCACAATCCCCGACCTCAACCCAATTGAGAACTTGTGAGAAGAAGTAGAATGTCGTATTCGAACACAAATGTTTCCGAATTAACAATCGTTGATAGATAAAATCCGCCAAGTTTGGACAAATCTTCCGGAAAACATTATTCAAAATTTGATTGCCTCAATGCCGCGACGTTGCCAGCAAGTAATAAATAATAATGGATATTCTATTAACTATTAACATAATACTTTAAGTAATTATTATAATTAAATGTGTTAAATGTTCTTTGTTGTAATATATAAAATAAAAAATTGTTGAATACAATTTGTTGCTTTACTTTTGTCGCACTGATTTTCGTCAATATTTATAATTATAAATATTTTTGATCTCAAATTTTATCTAAAATGTATCATAATGTTGTGAAGTATTCCTTTAATCTTAGAGATAATACTTATTTATTAAACGTATCCAGAAATCACCTGAGAACTTTTTTTTGTCGAAACGAAAAAAAACACTTTGTTGCTCTACTTTTGTCCGATAGTGTATATGCTATTCTATATGCGTTCAAGAGAATATGAGAAGAGGTTATCACAACCACATCATTCACATTCTCTCAGATAGCCAGGCTGCTCTAAAGCCTTGCATGCCCATCGTATAACATCCAAAATCACGATGAAGTGCCCGAATAGTATCAAAGAGCTCGCCGCCAGGAACAACAGGATAAAACTTCTGTGGGTTTCTGGACACTCGGGAATAGAAGGCAATGAAAAAGCAGATGAACTAGCGAGAGCTAGGTCCTCTAGAAGGTTCAACGGTCCAGAGCCAGTACTCGGATTGTCCAAAAAGGTGAAGAAAACAACGATAAGCAGATGGTCTCAACAACAACATCTTGCTCGTTGGCATACATCACCTGGCCAAAGACATGCGAAGAAGACACTGGGCGATCCTTCCAAGGAATTAAAAACTGAGGTCCTCCAGCTGGAGCGCATTCAGCCAAGACAAGTAGTAGGACTTCTGACAGGACACTGTAATCTAAGGAAACACTTGCAAAAAATGGGCAGTTACAATGGACCCATAACATGCAGGCTTTGCGGGGAAGAGGAGGAAATAGCCTCACACATAATATACAACTGCATTGCACTGACACGCAAAAGACGCAGTCTATTTGGGAACATACATAGCGGGAACCCTCTCCCGCATGAACATCTTGGCAGAAATTTATTAAACTTGATAAAGGACAGTAGACTTCTGTAACAAGGGAGGGCTGCACAATAAGTCAATAGGCTGCAGTGCAAACATGGTCGAATGACAAACCCCGCCTCAAACCATCCAACCAACCAACCAACCCATACATTAAATTAAATTTTTATTGTCAAATCACACATTAGGTAAAAATATCTGCCTTTTTCTTCCTCCTGAAAATATTTTCTAAGAAGATTGTAAAAAAATCAACTTGGTTGATAAAATTTAATTAAAGGTAATGGCAATTTTCTTTGCTAAAGTTTAGCTTTTTAGCTTTTTTACTAGTTATAGCCCAAAAAATCTCATCTCTTGTTTGGCAAGGATTGCTTCTCGAAATATTGATTATCAAACTAAAATAGCACACCTAAGGTCATTTTATTTTTCCTTTGCACGCAATTCTTAAGTTTATACTAAATGAGCACACAATATTTTATAAATACCCTTTAAAAACTTGTTTTTTTATATTTTTTAAATTAAATTACAAAGTTTCACTTTGCCCATGGCCATGACGGCCGCCCTGGAAAATTGCAATTTATAGGAAAGAATGTGTAAAATATCTAAGATATAGGTTTTTAAAATACTGTGTGTAAATTTAGGTTAATATTAAATGTTGTATGCAAAGAACGGTGTAAATAAGGTAAGTTTGCTTTTTAAGTTTGATGATGGATATTCTAAGAACGATACGTTGCCGTTGCTCTATGCACATTTTAGACTATTTTTAACTATTTGACAGTTGTGATGTCCTATTTGCCAAATAACAGCGCCTGGACTCCGTATCTCGCCAAGAAAGAAATGTCTTCTCTATTTTCTATTTCCTGTCTATTTCGAACTCCGTAAAGTCTTTCGGCTCGTTCAGCACTCACGAATGGACAACACGAACGCCTGGAAATAGAAAGGCGATTTGGATCTTTCTTGTCATTTAACTTGTTCTATTGTATGGCGTTTTGTATAAAGTGATCTCGCTCTGCTGGACGTTTGTTTACATTCTTTTATAAGCGGGTGTTTGCGGGAACAATTGACGACTTTGCAATTTGTGATCGCAATAATAAACAAATTTTTATTTAGTGTTTTGTGGAAATAATATATTCGTTTATGTTATGTTGTTATATTGTGTTTTGTTTAAACTTTAATACTTAGACGAGGTGTAAGCTCACGAATTTTTTAATAAAACCATGCAATCTAAAACACCGCTTAATTTCAACTTTTGCTAATTTAAAGGGATTATTAATATTATATATTATCCCGCTAACTCTCTCCTTTTTTCACGCAAATTTTGTCGCTCTCTCCTCTATATTTTTATACAAAATAGAAAAACATAATTAAGTTTTAATTAAACAAAAAATAAACTATTAAAATCGGGAAATTTAATGGACATGCACTGATTAAAATATGAGTGAATATGCCAAATAAATGAATCATATGAAACAAAAGAGAAAAAAAACACAAATATATTAAGAAATACCAAATGCATTTTTTATAAAGGGCGCATTTTTCCACAAGAACCCAACGTTTTCAGGACCAGTAGTCTATTATTTTTCTACTGCCGAGGATTTACGAACTATTTAAAAAGAATAATACAGAGTACAGACAAGAAATAGAAAAGAAATTTTATCCTGCCTATTTTTTCTTTCTTTCGAATTACAGAGTGCGGGTGTAGGATTTTTTTATATTATAACATGGTCATAAAACTGTTAACGTTAAAAATTTGGTACATACTGCATAAGAATTAAAGAGAATAATTTAAATAAAATTAAACGAAAGTTTAAAGTTTTTTGTTAAAGCTAAATCCTTAATCTTGTGTTATTAATATTAAATAATTTTTTACAGCGATGTCAAATTTAAAATGAAAATAATCTAAAAACCATTTTAAATTGATTTTTTGCCACAAGAGTTTCAAGCCAGGTTTTTGGCAGTCTACTTACCCCTAGGTGTGCTAAAAAACTTTAAGGTTTCTTGTAGCAAATAAATTATAAAACAAATTATGTTTTTTAAAGTTAAGATTGTTTTAGGCAAAACACATGAAAACAGGTATAATAATATTTAGGTAAAATAAATTTAATTTTAAATATTTTTTATATAATATCTTTTCACAAGCCTTTAAGCTTCCGGCAAACACCAAGCGCGACAGGACAGCAGCGTGGCATCGATGCGTATTAATGTATTGCATCCTTGCCTAGCGTCACGTCGCAGTCCCACCTGGCGTGTCACAGACGTGTTTTCATGTGACACTGTCACGTTGCGCCCACTACTTGATAAAATATCTTTTAAAAAACTTTACAAAATTTAATTTCCATTATACAGTTCATTTCTTAAATCCCCTTACCCTCTTTATCCCTCGCCTCTTACAATCACCACTTCTTGTACATTCTACTACTTAAATTTGCCGCCCCTAAAGGTGTCACTCGGGGCAGTCACCCCCGTTTACCCCATCTTAGATCTGGTTCTGTCATTAGCATACATACGGCCGTATTCACCAAGCTCTGACAAATATTTATTAGACTGATAGCCTGCTCAAAAAATAAAATAGGCTATTAGTCTGATAAATATTTGTCAGGCTTTGTGAATACGGCCGATAGAGACAGATAGCGAAAAGCTACTTTATTATACTATGAAGTGACCAAGTTTAATTCATTACAGGGTGTTACGAAAATACTTTATTATATAGAAATCCAAAGATCCTGACGTAAAAATAAATTGTGTCAAAATAGTCAAAAATGGCGGACCACTATTCATTACTAAAATATTAGATTCTTGTCTAAGTCAAACAAACAAAGGCGCGCTTGTGGCTGCTCCGGTTGTATCGGCAGCATCGATCTCCGGAGTTAAGCAGTGAAGTGCGCGCCCATAACATGGATGGGTGACCGGCGTTCTCGGTTTTAGGCAACGGCACGCGGTGTTCGGCTCGGGGGTAAACGAACGGACCGAACAGCAACCATCCAAGTTATGGAATGAATGGTGTGTGAATGGGAAGGAGTAGGGGTCAAGGTACAATAAGCCTTCAGGCTGCAATGCATCACCTAGGGGGACGGTCGTCGGACCTGGGTGGGATGACCCCGAAAGGGCGAAAGAAAAAAAAAGTCAAAACAAGTCAAAATACGTACCCGCCACTGGCAGCGATCTCTTTAAATCCTTGGTTTTTATTTTGTGAATATTATTTCCGCAATAAAAATCACATTATTTGCCGTTAAAAATTACATTTCACCTATTTAAATTTATTTGTACACGCACTAAGAGTTAAATTACAAACAATTCCGAACAAAACAAAACCGGACATTACTGGAAAAATACTTTACAAGTACGTTATTTGCAAGTTTTTTCTCGGTAACAAAAGACATAATTAGGTATCAAATATTTAAAACAAAATTTGCATTAAACACCCACAAATATTATTTTTATTTGTAGTTTGAAACCTTAAATTTTATCCGTGCCTTCAATCAGCTGGCGGATGGCGCTGTCATTCTGCATGTTCCGTCCGATGTTGCCACGTTGTAAAAGACCAATACATACACACAGTTTTAACGTTTCGGTAACGACAGTTATTGTTGAACATAATAACGTATTTTTAGGTTTTTATTTGACTTTTTGGCGTTTTATTAAATACAGTAAATGTGTAATACCGTGATAAAAGAAACTGAATAAGATGTTTGACAATTTTTTGTTTTGTTTTGTTTTTGTTTGATAACAGTCGTGTATGGGTTGTTCAACAACTTTTTGGAACTTTTGTGGTAAATCCATGCAACTTTTATCTATGCGATTTTATAAAATTATAATGGTAAAGGTGATGATTCTTTTGATATTAAATATTTGTTCAGTGATATACAGGGTGACCTACCATATTCGACACGGTCTGTAACTGGATAACCATGGGGTTTTTAAAAAAGTAAATACTGAAACATATACAGGTCGAATAAGGCCACAGTATAAAATTATTTTACTCCATACAGGATGTCTCAAAAAAGTGTGACGTATCAAAGTTATATTTTTTTAAATGGAACACCCTATATTTTATGACGGTTTTAGATTCTACATAAAAAAATAATTTAAGTTTGTTCATAGTACCAAGTGTCTAATTTCATTCGTTTTTCTGATATTTGATTTTTTTCAAAATGCAGGGGTGTAACTAAATTAATTTTATTTTAACAATAATAAACTCCTTAAAATTTAAAATTTGTTACAAGATTAGGAAAAGTCTGCCTTATAATACGTAGGTCATATCGAGATCATAGATTATACAGGGTGATCAAAAAATAATTTCAATTTTTTAGAAAGTCAAATAGCAATATCTCTCTTATTTTAAATGGAACACCCTGTATTTTTGTACACCACATGATGAAAAACCAAATGATCTTTTAAATGGTGTATAGGTTGCGTATACCTATCTTTTATACTTTTTAAGTAAATTCCGTTTTAACATATTTTTATTCCAAATGTCTATTTAAATGTAAGTAGGCTGTGATATAGCTACGCCTATTTACTAAGCCGTTATTGGAAAATGTTTATTTGTTGGAAAAAAGCACAAAATTAAAAGATTTTGTATTATCTGCCACTATTTTTAAAATTCACAGAAAAAAATCATTAGTTGCTTATAATGCTACTTCCAATAACACTTATTTCAGCTGAATGTGGTAATGATAAAACTTGTATTTTTAAACAATCCTAATAACGCCTCTGGTCAGTTATGACGACATTCTGTCACCTATAACTCGTTTCTTCCATTATCCATAATCACTGTGTCAATTTTTTTAAAGCAACTATTAAGGTTATTAGATGGTTTCTCCTGGAATATTTTTCAGGATTAACTCTAGACTAAAGTAAACCATTTTTTTCACATCCTACCAGTATCTTGTTGTTGTAGAAGAAAGGTTTTTATTTAAAATTATTGTAATTTATTTTAAACTGACTATAACACTAGTAATCAATTAATGGTCGTTGTTATTTTTTTAAGAAAAATATTAAGGGCTTCTATGTCACAGCCAACTTTAATTTAAGTAAACATTTGGACTAAAAATTTGTAAAAACAGATTTTACTAAAAAGCACAAAAGATAGGGATAGGCAACCTATACACCATTTGAAAGAGTATTTTATTTGTCATCATGTGACTTAAAAAAATACAGGGTGTTCCTTTTAAAATAAGAGAGATATGGCTATTTGATTTTCTGAAAAATTGAAATTATTTTTTGATCACCCTGTACAATATTTAATCTTGATTTGACCTACGTATGATATGGCAGACTTTTTCTAATTTTGTTACACATTTTAGAGTTTAAAGTGTTAAAAGTGTTAAAGTAAAATCAATTTATTTTACCTCTGCATTTTTCAAAAAAATCAAATATCACAAAAACGAATAAAATTAGACACTTAGTACTATAAGCAAACTTAAATTATTTTTTTATGTAGAATCTAAAACCGTCATAAAATATAGGGTGTTCTATTTAAAAAAATATAACTTTGATACGTCACACTTTTTTGAGGCACCCTATATAGACTAAAATAAATTTATACTATGGTCTTATCCGACCTGTATATGTTCCAGTATTTACTTTTTTTAAAACCCCATGGTTATCCAGCTACAGACCGTGTCGAATATGGTGTGCCACCCTGTATTGTCGAATATTCGTACTTTCATCATTAAATTGAAAGTTAGAGTTCGAGAAATTTCTGTATTCAAATTTTAAATTTTAAGTTTAAGAAGTGCAGTGAAAAGTGAATGCGGTGTCAATAAATTTTCTTTTAAAAGGGCAACCATTCCATCAGTATTTTCTTATGACGTTGTCACGTTCAACTATCGCCAGTAAACCGACTTTGCAAACAACCGATTTCGCGATATCTCCCTAATGGTTGACTTTTGACCCAATGTTTATAAAGCAAACTATCCCTTATTTTGAACAAGGTGTCACCTTCTAAAATTTTTCGCATTTGTTTTTAAACACCTTGTATACTAAAAATATACTTTTTTGTAAGTTCCTTGATAAAAAGGCCTTTAAGAGATTACCTGCTACATCTAGCAAAAATCATAATATACAACGGGGCGTCGACCCTACGCAGACGTTTTGCGACGTACCACACAAACGGCGAATTTATTATTATTTATTACCCAAAAGTTTGTTTTTATTTAAGCATTATTTACAGCACTTGTTAAAAGTCGAGAGTTGTCTCAAGAGTAAGCGGTGGCCATAATGTGAGAATAATTCAACTATAAATGAGACTTTTATGTTCCTTTTTATATCATGAACAGGGTGGCGCCTTTTCGTTGACCTTGCAGGGTATAGCGCAAACTAAAAGAGAAAGTAAACATAAAATCCATTTAATTGCATATTTTTAGACAATAAAGAATGTTAACGGCCAAGGTATTATAATTTTTTATTAAGCATTATATAACAACAATAATAAATACTTAGGAACAAACCTGATTGCTCGATCTTGATTTCATTTTTGAAACAAATTCAATGGTAAACGTAAATCATAGCAAACTTAGTTCGTTTTGGAGATACAGAGTGTTTTTCAAATTTTGTCAATTTGGCGAGGCATTTGTAACTCGCTTAATATTAGATATAGAAAAAGAATGTAAAGAGAAAAGTTTAAAATTTTTTATGTAGAACCTTTATTTTTTTATTGACTTTTATTTTAAAGTTATAACACAAAGATGGGTTTTTTAAATGTATATTTTTCATGAAAATTTAGGTACTTTAGTAAAACAAAATAAACCAAATTTAGGACATGAAATGAAAGATATAAATATCAAATTGACATCTGAGCGCCATTTTAAAAAGAAAAGTGGGGTCTTCTGGCACATCATTTTTATGCTCTCGACGAGTTTTTCATAACCCCATAATATAAAGTAATTACCTTTACCTTCCAAAAAATGGCGGTACCTAAATACCTGATTTGGATGGCCAAATCTCCAAAACTTATAAAGTTAGATATACCTTATGTAGTATTTTTTTAGGATTCTTTAGTTATCTTTTAATAGTAATATAATATACAGGGTGTGTCAATAAAAAATCTATACTTTTTGTCCCACTATGTTTAGTAGTACCAATAATACCAATAAAATAGATCCTTAAAAAAGCTTAAAGTTTCACATTATGTGTATCCAACTTTATAAGATTAGTAAATAAGGTATTTAGGTAATTTTAAAAGTAACGCCATTTTGTAGTAGGTAAAAGTGTTGACTTTATATTCTGGGCTTATAAAGTACTCGTAAGAAACTTAAAAATAATGTTGCACAAGATTCCCCTTTCTATTTAATTATTCTTTTGAAAATGGCACCCAGCTGTCACTTTGACATTTAAATATGTCGACTCTTGTCTAAAATTTGGTTTATGTTGTCTTAATAAAGTCCTTAAATTTTTTGAAAAAATACCGAACAATTTAAAAGTTATGAGGAAGGTCCTAAATCTAGACAAGCACTGTATCTAATTTGTCACAGTTTCGGATATATAGTCATCGTCAAGAGTTCGATAAGTAAATTTTATTTTTAAATAGAACACCCTGTATATTTTATCACCATGAAAAATACACTAACTCGTTAGAATTTACAACATTTTAAATAATTATATCTTAACAGTTTTGGAAATATGGGCTTCCAAATGTTAGTGCGTATATTTACTATTTTTTTAGATTTATATGGTCATATTTTTTAAACTATAAGAGATAAATACATTAAATGTAGAATTTTGTTAAACCTCGCTATAAACTCTTTGCAACGGTAATTTAATATACAGGGTGTTTCGTTAAAAACAATTCTGGTAATGACCAAGTTTCCGGAACTATGAATAAGGAAACCTTTAAACTGATAGTAAAATATATAGGGTGTTCTATTTCAAAAAAGCCAACACTGTATTATAATTTCAAAATAAAAGTCATTTACATAGTTTTTCTATTTCTAATATAAAGTGAGTTATAAGTGCCTGGCCAAATTGACAAATTTTGAAAAACACACTATATTTCCAAAATGAATTAAGTTAGCCATGATCAACTTTAAGCACTAAATTTGTTCCACAAATCGAAATCGAGATTGTGCAATTAGATTTGTTCTATCTGTTTTAGTTTTCGCTATACCCTGCAAGGTCAACGAAAAGGCGCCAATCTGTACATGGTTTTCATTTATATTTTGCCACCCTCTTACAATAATATCAAAAACGGATAGAAAAAACTTTTTGTGGGGGTTAAATGGAATAGTAGATTTTGTTCCTTTATTTTTAAGCATAACAAAATAAACAAATAAACATCAAGAACATAAAAAAAATTATGAGGAAACCTTTTTTTATGGAAGCCAGGACTCATAACATGTCTTGAGTCTAAATAAATAGATGTTAATTAAGGCTTTTCGCACGCGATTTTTACAGGCATCGACAGCACGTCGGCAAATTAGCGCCTTCGATCTCCGCACCGTTTTGAATTTTGTTTAAGGTGTGTGAATCATATTGCGATTGTGTCTGGTTTTTAAACGGGAAAATTAGTGTTACGTCAAGAAATTTTTGTACCAACGATGGATTTGTTTGATATTAGATTTGTGGGCGACATTCTGTACTTTATAATTATACAGTCAAACCTCTAGAAATCAAACCTCCATAAGTCGAATTTTTCTTTAAGTCGAAGTTATTTGCTGTTTCTTGCTCATTTGCTACAACTGCCGTGTATTTTATTCTCAATAACTCGAAATTCTTAAAATCTAAAAACTCCACAACTGGAAGCAGAGACTTTAGCCGAGTGATCAATAAGTCTCTGTATGTCAATATTTTAATTCAAGGTTTAAATTAAACTAATATTTTAGACTACAAAAATAAGAGAGAAAAACTCTTTACTTTTTCGATAAATCATAATATTAAGACTATCTTACAATTTTTCTTCGCGTTTTATGTTTAAAAAGTGTTTTAACTCAAATATATCACATTATAAATATACAAATTAATCATATTTTATTTAAAAAATATTTTAGAATTCACTAATAAAAACGCGCATCTAAAATTGTGAGGTATCCTCCTTATTTAAGAGGTGCAGCACTTATTAATAGTAGGAGAGCTAGTAAACCCTTTGAGTAACGTTAGACCTGTAAGGTTGGAAATTTATATAGTGATGAGTCATAGCATGCTAAGTACTAAAATCATCACCTGGCAGGCATCAGCCGTGCACATTATCACCCTGTATATATTAAGTTAAAAAATAATAAAACAAAAAAACTAAAAGCTGTAAGCTCAAAATTTTTCTAGGATTTCTTTCATTCATAGCAAGCTTTGAAAAAAATACAGGCGTTTTCGATAAGCATAAGTACCTGCCAGGCAAACTAAAAAGTGTGGCTGATTTGAATGGCAAAAAGAGCTTAAAAAGAGCTTTGAAAAAATACCACATAAGGTACATCTAAGTTCTTTAGTTTTGGAAATAGGGCCATCCAAATCAGCAACACCTTTCAGTTCGCCTGGCAGGTACTTGCGCTTATCGAAAACGCCTGTATTTTTTTTTTGAATCTTACTATGAATAAACTAAATCCTTGAAAAATTTCAAGCTTAAAGCTCCAATTTTTTTGTTTTTGTTTTTTTAACTTTCAAAAATATACAGGGTGATGATGTGCACGGCTGATGCCTGCTAGATAATGATTTTCGTACTTAGCATGCTATGACTCATCACTATACAAATTTCTAGCCTTACAGGTCTAACGTTACTCGAAGGGCTCCCTAGCTCTAGGACTATAACCCAGTATGTCACGCCACAATATCATAAAACATAAAGCTTCACGACACTTGTAATTACAAGTTTGATAAACTTAACCTCTCGTGACCTTTGTGAAAAACGACCTTTGGAAAATTTATCGAAGAAAATCCAACGTCGCGTCGTTATAAATGTTTTCGATATTTCGCAATAAAAAGGTAATAAAGTGCTTGGGTGTGATGTAGAATCACAATACTGCGGAAAAATATTAGAAATTACGAAGAAATACTATTTTAATCTCGTAATAGAATATTGTTGTGTTTATTGGTCAATAGGGTGGTCGTTAAAAATATTTTTTGCAACGTCCTACAAAAATGTTCCTATTGAAACACTGAAAACAATTTTTAATTCAAAACAATACGTGTCTCTATATCAAGGTGTAATCATTGATTAAACCCTAAAATTTAGGGGAGTGCGAATATCGTGATTTCCAAATTATTCGAAATTCCACAAATAATTCGAAAAATTTCAAATAATTAGAAAACTTTTGAATAATTCACGAATAATGCGAATTTTTTAGTAATTATCAAAATATGAATAGATTTTCTATTTTATCCAATTTAGATTCCATAACATGGGGCATCAAAATATTCTACTGACCCATAATATCCTTTTAATTAAAATTGAATTATCCGAAGGAGACAACTGCTTAATTAATTTTATTATATATTTTTCTCAGTCACCAACAAAAATCTACAAACTGTCCACGGATAGGGTTCACAAGAGGACAATTGGACAAAAATTTTCATTTTTCAAAAAATGTCATTCTTTATAAAAATGTTTGCTTGCAAAAAAATAGGATTTGCAAAGAGAAAATGTTTATTTTGTACACAGGGTTCTCAAAAACCTAAAAATCCTGATTTTTCCCCAAGAGTAAACTACCTTTATTTTTATTTTTAAGAAAAATATCATTTAGAAAATTTATTTGGAATAGCATTTTGAATAACCTAATGTTACAGGGGCATCAAAAGCTTCATGAAACTAATTTTGGAGTTATCTAAAATTAATTATTTTAAATTTGTATAATGAAATGACCGAAAAAACCCATAATTTTCTTTTCAAACACATGCTTTCTCCAAATTCCTACACAACACAATTTTTTAGACTTAAAACGAATATGATCAAGGGGTTCTCGCCAAATTATGGAGTTCAATAAAATTTTCTATTATTGTTTTTATCGAATACAAGCATTATTCTAAATAAATGTTCCCAATCACATTTTGCTTAAAAATGAAAAATAAAGGTAGTTAACTCTTGAAGAAAATCATGTTTTTTAAGTTTTTGCGAACCCTGTATACAAAATCAACTTTTTCTCATCGTGAATCCAATTTTTTACAAGCAAAATTTTTTATTAAAAATGACTTTTTTCGAAAAATTATTTTTTTGGTCCATTTGTCCTCTTATTAACCCCATCCGTGGATAGTCTCTAGATACCATTATTACCATCACAGAAAAAATATAGTTATTTTGTATGTGTTACTATTATAGTAGCAAGATACCTTTGATCTTTCCAATGTATTTTACCTTTTATAATTTTTCAATTAACTTAAAAAAATATATGAGAAACACATACACTGATAATAAAATTTACTTGATTCAGGAGCCAAAATCTTGACTTAAGAACATCCTGAAGAAAATTATTTTTTAAATTAAAACTAAACAATAAAATTCTTGATCTAAGAAAAATATTTGAGAATAAGAATAGTTTTTAGCTCAAGAATTAGGAATTTATTCTCTGGGCTCCAAAAATATAACAATAATTGCTTTATTTATGTTAGTAAATTTTATGGATTAAATAAAATGTATATTATTTGTCAAGTTTATATTTTAATATCAAACATAACAAATCCCAAATTCAATATCCTCAAAAATTCGCGATTACTACAGTACTTCGTAATAATTCGAAAAACACGAATTATTCGAAAAAAATTTAAATAATTCGAAATTTTGCGACTTATTCGAATATTTCGAATTATTCGGGAACTTTCGAATATTTAAAATTTACGAATTATTTGATTCAAGTTTTGAATCGAATATTGACATTCGATTCGATACGAATAATTCGTAAGTTCGAATTATGCGCACACCCCTACTAAAATTGGGTGTACTCGAGTTGCTAGACGGTGATAAGATAATAAAAACATATTAATTTGGGTTTGCTGTGTTGCTAGACACAGATACAGGAGTTGCAAGAAAAATATTGTTGAGTTTGTAGGCGGTAAAAAACGAATGCTTTTTTTGTTTCAATTTATTTTGCTGTTAAAACCAGTTCATTTTAATTAGTGAATCCTTCACGGTTTGACCGTGTAATTTTTTTATACCTGCACGGTCTGGTTATATTTTTTGAATGAACGAAATAAATATTTGACACAATTCTTAAAAGGATTTAATAGGGGAATAAAAAAGATTAAACTAACCAGAAATAACCTGATCCCCCACCTATATACTCTGTCTTTGTTAAAAATATTCAAGTAACATCAATTAACAAAACGCCGAAAACCATCTTTAATGTTATAATACATTGACCATATAAGGGATGTTTAATAAAATTTGTGACTTTGGGTTTTTACCTGTGTGTAACGAGGTCACGTCTAGGAACTTAATCATCCCCTGTCAAGCAATTCATGTATAGTCTAGGAATTAAACAATCTTAATCTGTTTTATCTGCGTACGTCTAGCAACTCGAGAACACCACAAAAGAACCTAGATCGTCTAGAGGCACGTATTTTTTAAATTGAAAAAGAAAGAAACACATTTTCCGTGTTTTTTCATTAAAAGAAAGCTTATTAGAAGGCGTCGCAAAATATAATTTTAACAACATTATTGAGGATGATCCTATCGGTCAAATAATATATACACAGAGTGGTGCATTTTTTTGACCTTTCACGGTATAGCGAGAAATAAAACAGATATAACAAATCTGATTGCACAATTTTTATTTCAATTTTTGAAACAAATTGAGTGGTGAAAGTAAATTATGGCTATCTTCTTTTGTCTCGCTGGTACAGAGTATTTTTAAAATTTTATCAATTTGACCAGGTACTTGGAACTTGCTTGCTATTAGACGTAAAAAAATATAAACAGAACATTTTTAGGAACTTTTACGTAGAATTCAGTGGCGTACCTATATTTTCTTCCTTGATATTTATTTTAAAGTTATAAAGCAAGGCAAGGTTTTTAATAAAACATTTTGTATATTTTATCATCAGTTTAGAGTCTCCTTAAAAGCTGTGAAAAAAAATCATTTTATATCCTTATTTTTTAATAGCATCGGAAATATAGCAATCATTAGGATAATGAATCACCCAATATATCATGTTACTGTTGCAAAAATATTTCAAAGAGCTTTTACAAAATACCATTACCACAGTTAATATGTCTATCTCTTATAGTTTTGGAGATATGACCATCTATGATAATCCTCTGTACATATTGTGCATTTTTAGGGTTATACAACTCTATCTATCGCTTTAAATCTAAAAAAATAAGATATAATTTTTATTACACATAAAAGATTTGAAAGCCTATATTTCCAAAAATATTAGAGAAAATTTTTTGAATGTGGTATTTTTTTAAGTAGTTTAAGTAAAATGTCTCTTTAACTGGCCGTATTTACCAATCTCTGACAAATATTTATCAGACTCATAGCCCAATTAAAAATAAATAAATACGTGTAAAAGATTGGTAAATACGGCCGTAACAGTGTTACAACATGCAGGGTGTTTTATTTAAAAAATGCGATTTTATTGTCGAACTTCTGATGATGGCTATATATCCGAAACTATGACAAATTAAACAATACAAATAAGATATTTTTTGCGGCTTTTAGGAAGACCTTTCTATTGGTAATAGAATATACTTGGTGTTTCATTCAAAAAAGCAACTCTGTGGTAAGTATAACTTTAAAATAAAAGGCAATGAAAAAAATGTAGGTACGCCATTGAGCTCTACGTAAGAACCCCTAACACTTTTCTATTTAATTTTTTTTCTGTAATAACAAACCAGTTATAAGTGCCTGGCCAAATTGACAAAAATTGAAAAAACATACGTCTGAGCGGTTAGATTTTTCAAGTTAAATAAAGAGCACCTATTTTAAAGGCGCTCTGCTTAATATAGAGTAGCTATTAGGCTTAAAAATTATGACAAAAAAATAAATAGAGCATGTCTACATAAGTTTGCACCATATGGAAAACTTTTTAATTATTGATTTTACGAAAAACAAATATTCCCAGTAAAAACTTTTGCATGGTCTAAAACCTAAACTGCAATCATAAGATAATATTTTTTGCAGTGGTATACGAGGTATGATAAAAAATGTAAATTTTGCTAAAGAGAAAAGTGCACCTATTTTTCATAATATCAAAAATTTTTATAAAGAAAAGATGTTTAGGATTAAAAATAACATTTAAATATGCAAAGTTTATCAATTTTTTATATGTTGAGAGAGAAAATTTAAGTTTGTACGTTAAGGCATACTTATTTCAAAATGTAATAATATATAAAGAAAGCTTAAGAACTATTAAAACAGTAAATGGTCACTGAAACGCTAGTTATCGCAGAAAAAATATTAAAATACTTTCCTCTTAAGCAAAATTCATATTTTTTGTCATACCTCGTATATCACTGCAAAAAAATCATATTTGATGTTTGCATTTTAGGTTTTAGATCATGCAGACTTTGAATGACTTTTTTCGTTAAATTAATAATAAAAAGAATCATATGGAACGATCTTAAGTAGACACGCTGTATGTGATGTCTTTGGTACTTTGAATAAATTAAAGCATATTAATTTGTTATAGGAGCTTCTAGCAGCAAAAACAGCACAAGAAGTTACAGGGCCAATTAAATTTGTACATCAATGGGTAGAAATGTCAAAGCAGAAAGTAGAAGTTCAAAGAAAAACGGAACCATTGAAACTGTAAGTTATTAGATTCAAAAAACATTCAGATATAGGTCGTTTCACGATTTAAGAAAGTGACTTAGGCCGTGTTTTCACGGGCCACAAAAAAGTGTTTCCATAGTAGCCAATTCGACCACAAAAAGTTTAGCATTGTTGGAAAACGAAACTACAGTAGACCAACCACTTTTTATGGCCCATATCAACTTCAAAAGTGGCCCGTGGCAGCACGGCCTTAGGCTTGAGATGCAATGAAACCTTAAAACTTATCGGATTTACCGTGCAGGGCCGCATTATACCTGATAAAAAAAGTGTTTTTGTGATTATCTAGTAAAATTACCTATGGATTAAATCTTCATTAAATAAATTAACAGATTTAGGTGCACCACTTTCTTTTCATTCTTTTCTAGGCTTCGCAGTATTATTTACAATTTTCCACACTGTGCTTTTAGGAACGCCGGTTAAAATTGATGTTTTCTTTAATTTAAAATCTTTTTCGTGGCCTCGCTTTACCAACTTTAAATAAAGACTTTTAACAATTTATATTTCTGCTTTAACAGGCAAACATTTTCGACTACTGCCTGAAACGGCGTTTGTGTTCGATATCTTCAAAGACACTATCACTGTAGAGTTTCATAACTAACAGTATTTCAGAATGTGCCAAAATAAAGATATTTTTTTGTACCTGCAAATAATACATTGGAAGAAAATAAAGTAATACCCAAAAGTCTTATAGAGTTTTCAGAAAATAATTTATTATTCGCCAACAACAAAATAAATACGGCTCTGTCACGGCTAATACCTTTGGCTTTAATGCATGTCATTATCCCATCTCAGGTCAAGTCACTCTCTTAGATCGTGAAAAGAACTATACATGTATACAGGTTGTACCAGTTTAAAATTACAATAGATAGTTTTTGCGAACGCGTGAAAAGGAGACGGTCTAAAACAACGTTAAAGCAAGACCAACGCGTAATCGTTTGAGGAAAAGTTTCTAAGCAAGCTTTCTTAGCCCAACCTTTACCTGCTTGTATTTAACACCCTAAAACTTAATTGGCACAATTGAGCTGATATTTCGTGTTTATATATCGTGTGTGTGTTTCTCACAGGTGAATTTCATCTATAACTTTTTTACATTTTACGATAAAAAAAATAAAATTTTGCATGTTGTTATTTGATATTGATCTTTTCACCTTTTCTTAAAGCTTCCGGTTTAACCGCACATGATTTGTACTTTTAAATTTAAAATGGCACCGACGGTATATGTTATCTTATTTCGATAGAATATGACATTCTGAATGCAATGACACATGGCATTTTTTCACACTTCTGCAGTCAAAAAATTTAATTTTTTAAATTTCAATCTAGAGCGCCATGATTGAGCTTAAACCGTTTATATTAAGTAGACACGCTATATGTGATGTAGTATTAGCACATGTAAAAATAAAATAAATCGTATTTTGTTTTTACGACTCCTCAGGAAAAAGTCAAAATTTGCAAAATACTATTTATAGTCATAACTCCTTTTTTAAATGGGACGAGTGTGGCTTGTTAGCATATTCTAAAAAAGCATTGTACTTCAAATTATTTGGTACCACATGGGCGGCATTCTCAGTAAGACTTGTTCTAGAGAACACATAATAAATTCATGATGTCATAATTTGATATTACTATTTAGGTAAATGATTGGTTTAAAATCATTTTATTAGGTACATGCTTTTAAAATAAAAACCTTTCTCGAAATACTGCCTATGTGGTACTAAAATAAATTCGGCATAAAATTCTCTTTTAGGATGTACTAACCAGCCACCCTTTGTCCCATTTGACAATAAGGAGTTGTGGCCATAAATAGGATTTTGCAAACTTTGACTCAATCCTGAGAAGTCAAAAAATAAGACGAATAATTTTATTTTTCTATGCCTACTTAACCTAAAATTAACCGTTTTAGCTTAGTCATGTCACTTTAGATTGGAATTTTCAAAATTAAATATTTGACAATAAAAGTGTCAAAAAGTTTAAGGTGTCATTGTACTTAGAATGTCATACTCTATCAAAATAAGATTAAATATACCTGCGGTGTCATTTAAAATTTGTAAGTAGCAGTCATTATCGGTTAAACCGGAAGTAATAAAAAACAACTGGATACATTAACCACTCCACAATTATGGCAAATAACAACATGCCAAATTTTATTTTTTATCTTAAAGGGTAAAAAGTTATAGGGGAGAACCTCCTGTGAGGAACACCCTGTATACACGTCGTGCGAACTCGATGATTTCAATTAAGTAGCAGGTAGAGATTAGACAAAGAACACCTGCATAGAAACCTTTCCTGATACGTTGATGCGTCGGTTTTGCTTTGCCGATCCTTTAGACCGTCTCCTTTTCACGCATATTGATTAAGGCTACATCGTTATACTAAATCCGATTCAACCGGTCGGATAAAACCTAATCCGACCAAAAATTGCGATATACACGTTTCAGATTGATTAAGGTATTGGATTAAACGTCATAAGTCAATCCTGTTTTTCAAGCTATTTATATTGAGTTCAGTCGGATCGGAGGTTAAATTTGTACGATATTCACGGTTTAAAAATGACAGTTTAATAAAACAGCTGATAAGTGTAGAAACAAAATAGTGGGAAATAAAATAAGCCTTAATATATGCTAAAATATTGTGATAGTGTTTATTTAGTGGTTTGCGTTATTATTTTGTCCTATTTTCTAAAGTTAAATGAAACTTATTAAAAAAATATGACAAAAGTTAGGTTAGAAGTTTATTCTTATTTGTTTGCTCTCTTTGTCATTGTATATACGTCTCTTTGTCAAATTTAAAAAGAATTTAGAACCGGATTATCTGCATCCGATAAATTCCAGGACGAAGGGTACAGTATTACATTCAATGCGATCCGTCCAATCGGAATCAATTTTTACGATGTACTCTTAGTCATTGGCAAAAAATGTCTAGTATTATTTTAAAAATATAACTTTATAAAACAGTTAAAATTAAAGACACAAAAGAGGATTATAATATTTAATTTTTTCAGGTTAGAGGTTGCTTACCTGCCATGAGCTACGGTTTTGCTGCTGGAACAACCGATGGTCCAGGAGAATTTGATTTTAAACAGGCTACAACCAGTTCTAATCCATTCTGGAACCTAGTTAGAGATCTTATATTTCCACCAACACCTGATGACATTGAATGCCACTATCCAAAACCTATTTTAATAGATACTGGAAGGGTAAGATCTATTTTTACTGGACTAATCTAAAGAAACCATGAAAAATACACACAAGTCAGTGGCGTAGAGGAGGTTCGGGAAGCTCCGCTCACTTAACAAAATTTAAATATTTTGAAGTGTCAGTAACATATAGGTTTCTATTAAAAATGGCGTTAATTGCTCAAGTCTAATATTTATAATAAAATATGTTTAATTTTTAAATTCATCAACGTGTTCAGTAAAAAAACTATATGTTTTTAAAATCCACCAATAGGCGAAGATACCTGATAGAAGGGATAACGCCGCCCACCCAGGGTGGACAAGGTATAAAATATTTTTAAATTAATTAAACCCTACAGTGCATTCCTTTAATGTCCCACCCCATTTATTTTTTGACCGGATCAATTTAAAAAAGTTAAACTTTGGGAACTAAAGTTGCTGTATAAATATTATATTTTAGAGTGAAATTGACAGACGAAAATTTTAAGATGGCGACTGGGCGCCATCTTGATAAGTTAAATGGAAGGGGGATCTTGTAGCACATTATTTTAAAACTTTCGATGAGTACTTTATAATCCTAAAAATATAAAGTTTATACCTTTACCCAATACAAAAAGGCGGTACTTTAAAATTACCTAAATAACTGATTTGGATGCCGATATTTCCAGAAACTAATAAAGTTAGATGAACCTAATGTGGTGTTTTCTTAAAGCTCTTTGAAATATCTTTTTAATGATGGTACTTGTTATAATATACAGGGTAGAAAAAGGTATTTTTTCTTTTTAGTAAAGCACCCTATATATTATATTACCATTAAAAGAACGTTAAAAGAGCTTTACCACATTTAGTACATCTAACTTTATTGGTTTCGGAAATATGGTCATCCATATAAGGTATTTGGGTAATTTTTAAAAGTACCACCATTTGTATAAGGTGTTGTTACTAATTTTTTTATTTTGAGGTTATAAAAAACTCGTCAGAAGCTTTAAAATGGTGTGCCACAAGAACCCCTTTCCATTTTTTTCCAATATGGCGCCCAGCCGCCTACTTAAAATTTTTATCTGTCAGTTTTACTTTAAAATAAAGTATTTATGCATTTATTTTATATTCCAAAATTTTACTTTTTAAAATTGATCCTTCGAAGAATAAAAAGGAGGGGGAGAGGCAGGCATAGAAGAAATACACTGTATAACTTGTTCTCTATTACTTTTTGTAAGTGCTAGACATTCAGCATTTTCTAAATAATAAAATTATGGGAAAAAGACTAAAAGTTAAACTCATATAAAAATAAAATAATCTAGCACATTTTTAAATAAAAACTAAATAAATTACCTTTTTTCTGTTTAACAAGAAAATTTTAAATATCTATACATCTAAATAGCAAATATATGGTTTGGTGACACCTTGGCCAGAGCAATTTTTTCTGGGCAGTCTTGTCCGAACACGCAATGTGTTCATTATAATTTTCATTATTTTTTTAATCCTAACAAAAAAAAATATAAGCAAAATACAATTAATCACCTACATACAGGGTGGTCTAATTGTTTGGGAAAGTCCAATATTTCTGATGTTTAACGAGATATAAAGAAAAGTTTTCTACAAAAGTTATATGGGTTTTTAACGTGCATCTCCTATAAAATATTTTGATGTATACAGAGTGTCAAAAAAGTTATAACTAAGAAGTTAGTTTTTTTTAAAATTCTAACCTCTATTTTAGTTTACAGAATCGAATTCAGCCTAAAATTTTGCATATGGTACGTTAGTTTTTTTACATGTTGCGATGTTGTCACGTTATTTATAATTTACTGAAACTCTTGTAAAAACATGTTCCCCAAAAATTAGGTAAAAACGAAAAAAAAATTAGTTATTAATATTACTTAGGTAGGTATTTTAATACACTAAGGATCACAAAATAATTTCTCGTAAGAATTTTTTTAGATTTTATACAGGTTATTTCTTTTAGCATGGCCAATATCTCAATATTTAAAATGCTAGATCTCATTTTTTTAAATGGAACACCCTGTATGGTAGGTTATTTTTAGATTTTAGGAATAAAAATAAGGTAAGTTTCTTCAGCGATTCCTATAATAAAAATGTAGGTTTTTAAATATTAGATATTTTCAGATATTAAATTCTCTCAATTCTTTGTAAAGTAATGGAAAAATTAATTAATTCACAAATTCTTAAGTACTTAGAAAAACACAAAATTTTTGCATGACAGGCAGTATGGATTTCGCCACAAAGATCTACAGCAGATCTTCTTTCCTTCGTATCACACTGTTGGAATAAGTCTCTTGAGTTTCTAGGTGAGTCCCAGATCGTTGCTCTTGATATATCCAAAGCTTTTGACCAGGTCTGGCATGCCGCACTTCTTAATAAACTTCCCTCCTATGGTCTTTCAACTAAACTCTGTACTTGGCTCTCTAGTTATCTATCTGATCGACGTATATCAGTTATTGTGGACGGCCATTCTTCAAGCTTTCACCAAGTAAATGCTGGAGTCCCTCAGGGCTCAGTTCTGGCACCAACATTGTTTCTTCTTCACATCAACGACCTTCTCTCGTCCACAACTAATTCCATTCATAGTTTCGCCGACGATAGTACCCTTCACTCCAGTTTTCAGGTTCCTAAACCCATCACTAAACCTGACTTGGAAAACAAACGCAGAGCGATGCAGATATCTCTTTCGCAGGATCTTAATTTAATATTGGATTGGGGCGCCAAAAATCTCGTCCATTTTAATGCATCCAAAACACAATCATGTTCCTTGTCGCGAAAAGAGTCATCAAATACTCATCCTCTACTTATGAGCGGCCAAGTTTTACAGAGCAAAGACACCTTCAATCTTGTGGGCGTCACATTTGAAAGTAACCTTAACTGGCATAAACACATTGTATCTATAGCCACGGCAGCTTCAAAAAAGCTTGGATTTCTCTTTCGAGCCAAAAAGTATTTTTCCGCTTCTAATTTATACACTTTATATGTGTCCCAAATCCGACCTCCCTTGGAATATTGTTCTCATATCTGGGGCATGGCGTCCCCCACAACCCTAAGCATTCTTGATTCTATTCAAAGAAGAGCTATTCGTCTCATTAATGATCCTTCACTTACAGAAAGGCTCCCCTCTCTTGCCCATCGTCGGGCTGTGGGGGATTTATCGCTTTTATAGGTACTTCCATGGCTTCTGCTCTGAAGAATTGTCCAGTATAGTTCCTCCACTCACGGTTCCCAACAGAGAAACTCGTGGTTCGCGCGTATGCATCCTTATACGGTCCAACTGGACAGGCCCCGAACTTCTCACTTTGTTCGTTCTTTTATCCCTAGAGTTTCTAGATTGTGGAACCTGCTGCCCGCGGAGGTCTTTCCTTCCCCCAAATCTTCAAGTATTTAGGTTCCCGTGTCAACAAACTCCTCTTACCTCGCTTAAGATACCCACGGTACGTTAGTATTTAGGCTTTTAGCCTTCGTGGTTTTGTCTAAAGATAAAAAAAAAAAATAATGTTTTTGGAAAATTTATGACAAGTTTTTCACAAAGAAAAGAGAACATAGGAATTTTAAACCAAACACCGAGTAGAGTTTGTTAATATTCTTAAAATTTTTTCTTCTCCCTTTGAAAAATGTAACATAAGCCATGGTTATTTTCAAAAAAGAACGCATTTAGGGTATTGGCCTGCATAAAATTGTCCTATACCTTTATTTTATATATTATTAATTTTTATGCACTAAAGTTTTTAGAGGTCAATAAATGCTTTTTTTTTTAAATAACCCATGGTTTATATTAAAAAGCATTTTTTTAAAGGGACAAAGATAAAATTTTAAGAATATTGACAAATATGCTGGGTGTTCCATTAAAAATATAAAAGATTCCTTTTATAAAGAAAATACTTGGCATGATTTTTTTTAATCCTTAAATATCTAAAAAAATACAATTTTGTTATAGGTTGTCGCTTTAGAAACATATCTTATTTTATTTATAAAAACCAAATATTGACCAAATGTAAATTGTGTTTTATTTAAAAAATTGAGATTTAGCATTTTATCCTGTATAAGATCTAGTGAATTGTCTTACAGGAATTTATTTCGTGGTCCTTAGTGTGTTAAAACACCTAGCTAAGTATGAAATTAAATTTACTTAAGGGCTTTAGAAGTCAAACATGTCAGTTTAGAGTTGTTCATATGATAGAACTATTATTACCCTAAGTAACCTGGGTATGCTTAACTCATTTTACCTTTATACGGACGATAAAATGTTTGTACAAAGTGATGATGGACCGATTAGAAGTTGCTTTTAGAAATTAGGACGAAGGAGAGCATTACCCGCTAGGCAAGGCTTTCCGACCCTCCCCTATATTTTTTGTTAAAAATATTTATTTAGGTGCTACTCTAGACACGTCTAGACTTAGACTTAAGAAACTTAATTTAGTTGGGGCTAAATCTAATTAATTACTATAAATACCAGCGCTTAATAGCAAGAAAATTTAGTAAAGGATTTTTAGGATATATTTATAAAAAAACCTTTGTTTTAAGTTTAAAAACTTGTTTGTTAAAAACAAAAAATTTGTAAACAAATGTTGATACGAGTACAAAATGTGTTTTTAAATTTATGCGAAAAATTTACGTATTAAATTTAACCAGTAGCGTGGCTGGACTGGGTCATTAGACCCTAGAAGCTATTGGCCTTTGGTAATTTGCAAAAAAAAAATGGTATTTTTTTATTTACTCCCTCCAAAAAATCATTTTAAAAGAAAATTGTGTCGGTCTTTTTTCATTATCAAATATTGACTTTTAATCACAAATTTTGCATATAGACATCTAAAAGTTTTAATAGCTGATTTAGCAAAAGTTAAAATTTGCCGATAAATATGTTTTTATTATTTACGAAAAAATTACAAATGGGGATTCGGGGTAAACCAAAAAAAAAACTTTTTTACAAATTATTAAATAAAAATTTTTCATACCTTAGTACTTCCCTTTAAACCAATGGATAGCACCTAGTAAAGATCTATTCAATAGTAAAAATGCCACAAGCGTCATACAAGTAAGGTAAGGCACGGCAATCAACTATCGTTGTCTAAACGTGTCGTTTACATCGTGTGCGAGCAACAAAAAGAAGAATAATGAAAAGTGAGACAGATGTGATGACGCCGTGGCATCTTTATTACTGGCAAGAACTCTATATAGCGTGTCTTCGAAAGTTGTTATCAAGAGGCTTGACGAGAGAGGGCGTTAAACGCGGTAGAAATTACCGGGGCCCGGACTTAAGGGGAAGGCCCGCGCGGGATGAATAACGGATGTAAATGGGGTTAAAAAAATAAAAATAAAAAGAAAGTATATATGTTTGTACTAGGTGAAGTCCTTTTTTGCTCCTGAACCTTTTTTCCCGTTTTTTTATTAAGGGGGCAGTATCTTTGACTCGTTTTAGGGCCCGACGAGGCTCCTAGCGGCCCTGGTTATTATCAAATAAAAAAATATTAATTTTACGTAAAAAGTTCCTCTTCATTAAAAGTCCTGTTTGGTGAAAAAATTAATTACAAAATAACAGTTGTATGTATCCACCATACACATCCAACGTATACAGGGTGGCTTAAAGAAGGTTCTGGTTTCAAATTATAGCAATGGATTTTTTGAAAAAGCAAAAATATTTCTATTTCTTGATTGTTTATCTAAGTGCCTACTTTAAATGCAAAAAATATATTACTTGCTATTCTTCTTTTTATTACCTAAAAATAATTTGTTTGTCCTAAATTTTCTGAAAATTTGGAGCAAAGCATTTTGACGCTCCTGAATCGATCTCTCATGCTTAAATTTTAAAATTCCAAAAAAATAACAACTTCTTTATGGACCCAACCTGTATATGTCAAGATTACCCCGGCTGGCGTAAATTAGTATGACGAACAAAAACGGTATGAAATTTCTTAACATCTGCACTCCAAACGATAGTTACGAAATGTGAACTGTTAATTTCTGACATTTGTAATATATTGACAAGTTAAAAATATAACCTGTTTTTTGATTTTTTACACGTCTGTATAATTTTATTTTAAATATTTTTATACTGGATGTTCATTCAAGAAGTTGCAACTTAGTTATCTGCGGAAAGAGTCATATTTGAGAATATCGCCGAAACACGTCAGATATTTGCCCTTTTACAAAAAATCGGACGGCGGCTCTTCGACCCCCTAGCCACTAGGGCCCCTAACCCAAAATTCTTAAATGGAATCTACTGCGAAACTACACTTTTATATACCCTGTATATTATTGCTAGTATTACTAGTTAAAAGATTTTTTAAAGAGCTATAAAAAAATATCGCATGTAGTACATATAACTTTATTAGTTTTGGAAATACGGCTATCTCAATCAGGTATCTGAGTAATTTTTTAAAGTGCCATCATTTTGTAGTAGGTGAAGATACTAGGTTTGTTCCAGCAGGCTATCAGAAATGTTTGCAACCGTTCGGATTCTGCGCACCGTTAAATTTGTCGTTCCAGCAGTGCCATGTTTCTAACATTATACAATTGTTTGTTGTTCCAGCAGTAGTTTTAAGATGTTGCAAACATGTTGGAAACTGTTTGAAAAGTTTGCAAACTTTCTTCAAACATTACTGACAATTTTTAACATAACCTTTCTTGTATTGTCGTATAAGCAGTATGCACGCCTTGTTTATTTTTCGTTCCAGCAGAAAACTGTTGCCAACATTTCTGACTAATGTTTGTAACAATTTCTGCGTTTTACGATTGTTGCTAACATGTTTTCAACATTCTGCTGGAACAAACCTACTGAGTTTATATTCTGGGGTTATAAAATACTTCTGAGAAGCTTCAAAATGATATATCATACGACCGCCCTTCCTTTTAAAAATTTTTTGGTGGGGGGCCCTGGTGGCTAGGGGGTTAAAGGGGCGCTGTCCAATTTTTTGTAAAAAAAAACATTCCCTCAATACATATCTTGACGTAATTCGGCGATTTTCTTAAATCTGTCTCTTTTCGCCAATAACTGAGTGGTAACATTTTAAATGAACACCCTGAATATTTTAGTGTTATTTATAGATTTTAAAATGAATAAATAAAGATTTTTAAAAACAAAAAATACTTTTTAGAAATTTCTCTTGGTCACTTTTTATAATTCCTTTTTAGGCAACTCCATACAACTATTAGTATTTGAATAAATTGCCGACGTCCTTTATTAATTTTGTAAAAGGTCTTTTTTAAGCCTCCCTATACACCCAACATTCAATTTTTTTGGTGGAAATTTATTTTTTACCAAGCAGGACTTTATATAAAGTGCAACTTTTTTTTGTCAAGTGTCCTATTTGGTAAAAACTTCCAAAGACACGTTGTATATTTCTTGCCGGTCCTATGTCCCCAAGTTGTAAATTTAAAAAATTAGCAGCTGATAAAGTGGGGCTATAAATAAGACTCTGAAATAATTTTAAGTATATCGGTCAAGTAGAAGTGAAGAAATTGTGGGCATGTCTTGAAAAAGACAGTTTCAAGAAAAACGCTTTTAAAGTTTCGCGTCAAATTTTTCGCAGTCTAAGTTATAAGAATTAAGACTTTAATTTATGTAATTTTTCATCCCTCCTCCATACATTGTACCTTCCTGGACCTCCAAAAACTATTTTCCTCGTTTTGCTCGTATCTCAGAGCGGTCAATCCGGAGGTTGTTCGCTTAGTTCTGGCCGAGCCAGTTTGGATGTCGCGTCAGCAAAATATTTAAAACTCCGAAAATAATTTTACTTTTTAAAAATCCTCTTGTAGGCATATTTTTAGGTTGTTAAACTTTGCAAATATAAAAAAGTAGTTTTTTTTATTTTAACATCAGAGTACCACCTTTAAAGTGAAAATATATTTATAGTCACAATATCTATTTGTTTTTTTTCTAGTTATCAGTACCCTATTCGTGGCAACCTAAAATTGTATCTACCCAGATCCTCCTGCTAGGAAACTTTGCCATAATTGCAGTACCAGGAGAATTTACCACCATGTCGGGTAGAAGATTGAGAGACACTGTCAAAAATGCCATAATTAATGCCGGGGTGACAAATCAACCGAAGTAGTTCTGGCAGGACTAAGCAATACTTATACTAGTTACATTGCTACCTACGAGGAATATCAGGTAAGCGTGATTATTTGTTTTTTTTAGGATAAGTGTCTAAAAATTATAATCCTTAAATAATATGTTCTTTAAATGATATTTTAAAAGTCCAGTAATTTAGTTAATACTTTTCGTTGAAAGTCCTCTATAACAGCTCCAATTTGGATATATTTTTTATACTTTTTGTTTTTCATATTGTTTAAAATTAGGAGGGGGCAAATAATTATTTGTATTGTTTAAACAATAAACATATATGGTATTTATACAGGGTGTGCAAAAACTTTTCCGAAAAACTTTAAGGAGTAATTCTTTAATAAATAATAAGAAAAATAATTTATATGAACATATGTCTTAAAAGTCCTACTTTTGGAACTACAGGGTGTTATATTAAAAAACTTATCGTGTTTTTATTATTACTTTTATACTAGTTTAGATATTTTAAAGAAATTTAAAAAAGGTCTTTAAGCCATCAAAAGAAATTTTCTGATGTACTAAAAAAATATCCAGTGTCATCCGTGAGGTATATATTTTTTCAGGAAAAAAATTGTACGCCAACGCATCTCCCAAAATAAAAAATACCTTATTAAATTTTTGTTTAGTTTTAAGCAATTTCAATTTTTTATTTTTTTTTATTACACACCCTGTATGTATGTAGGTAATTTGATTGAAATTGATGAAAACTTTGATGTTTATTGGTGCCTAAACGGTGAGGTTTATTGACTTTAATAAAGAGTACCCTTTAAGTTTTTGATTGTCTATAAAATGGCGCCCCCAACTTTGCGATATCTATCAAAATAAAAAGTTAATCTGCAACGCTCAATTTGTGTGCCAAATATCAACTGGATTGGTTAAAAATAAATGCAATATGGCAAAAAACCAAAATAAAATTGAACTTTAACAGTTTGTAACTCGAAAACGATTGATTTTGAATCACCCTGCATAATTATGACCTGATATTATCGTTTCTTTACTCCTGTCAATTTCGGATATTTTCTAAACCTTCCTTACTACGCCACTGCTTCCGACAACATGACGTTATGGGTACTTTTGAAAAATTAATTAAGAATTGATTAAAAATTGATAATGGAAATTGAGAAGAATTTTATTTTTAATTATTATTTTGTTTTGATTCTTAAACTTCGCGTATCTCAGAAATTATACAATTTCGGATATTTATAGAAACATTTTTAAATTAAAAAAAAATAAAAATCACCTCCTTAAGCTTCTTACCGTAGTTAGGAAACAACCTGTAAAAGACACTAACATAAAATAAAGGAAATTCTTACCGAATATAACACCTGGTATTAATCCAGACAATAAATAGGACAAAGGTGGTCTAACAAGTAAAATTTTTTCACCTGGCTAACGCCTTGGAAAGATTTCTATAAAAAACCACGAGAAAATTGGCGAAAACAGTTCATTTTCATCTAAGATGCATTAGAATGCGTTTTTTTCTTGTATTTTTTATTTACAATACAAAAGTGTTCTTTTTCTCATTTGCTTCATTAACAAGGGACGAAAACTCTAAATGTTTAATATTTTTAATGCGTGACTTACCTTTATAAGAAAATCCCATTATTTACTTTGTGGAAAATAGGTTTTTCAAGCATCCAAGCTTGCCGTATTCACAGGGGATATTAAATAATGCATAGCATGTCATTTTTGCCTTAAAAGCAAGGATCCCCAAACTCAGAAAAGCAACGCTGATAGGTTGACGGAAAAATAATTGTTTTCAAAAGAAAAAAGAGAAAAAGGGTTTAAAATTTTACGAGGAAATATAAAGGCTCTTTGTCGTGGTTTTCCAGGTAAAGGGTGGCGCACCATGCATTTGTGTTACAAAAATGGTTTACTATTTTCAAAATACTTTTTATAAACATATCAAGGTTAGGGTGGGTTACAAATTGACTTTTTAACTTCTGACACCAAAAATTGTTTCCCAGACACCTCCAGAGAATGCTCGGCAAAGCTGAGCTCTTAATTTTGATAGGAAGATTCGCTTTATTACAGTTTCGCACATTTTGCTCAGTCAAATATGAAAAATTCATATCTTAACATTTGCTAATCACACAGCAAAATTTTGTCTTTTGTACAAAACTGAACGCTTTACACCAAATATCTTTTTACTTTGTTAATAATTATTACTATTAAAAGATATTAAGGTTAAAAATTTAAAAATTTTAATAAAACATGATTTTTGTTTTGAATTTTGTAACTAACTGAAGTAAGTTACAAAATTCAAAACAAAATAGATATATATTCCATAATACATGACCAATCAATATCTTTTTATGGTTAGATTTATGAAAACAGTATAAGAGACCTTTTTGTTTGCATGAAACAACTTAAATTTAAATATCTTTAAAAGTATACCTTTTTGTATTTAAAGCACAGAGAGCATTGCCAAAACACATGTAGGATGTCTTAGCAGTGTTTTTTTTCTATATTTTTTTATTGCATCATTAACAAGGGACGGAAACCTTAATTTTTTATATTTTTAATGCGTAAACTTTATAGGAAAAACACATTATTTACTTTGTAAAAATGGGTTTTTAAGCATTCAACTTGCCGTATTCACGGGGGATATTAAATAATGCATAGCATATCATTTTTACCTTAAATGCAAGAATCCCTAAGCTCAGAAACCCATCGCTAAAAGTTTGATGGGAAAAATAATTGTTTTTAGGAGAAAAAGAAGGGTTTAAAATTTTATCTTCAGGGAAATCTAAGGGCTCTTTGTTGTGATTTTTCAGGTATAGATCATTTAAAATACAGGGTATCCGACTACATTTTGACCCATTTTGATTGCGAATAATTTTATATTTAAGATATTAAGCCGACTGTCCATGAGAGCGGTTTTCCGCTCGCTGATGATAATTCAGCGTTGTGATTGGTAAGTGCAAATTTAAAATACTTTTTCCGCCATTTTCGACGCGGATCCGCATAAAAGTTGAGACGAAGTTAACCTTTTTGCGTTTGTGCGGATTTAATAGCCAGGAACTATAACCTTGAACTAATTGATGAGCTTGATGAGTTGTTGCTTGAAGATAAGACAAGACGTTAAACATTCATTTTAAATAAAAGAAGTGTTATGGACGACATAAACTACACGTATTTTAATTATTTACTTCAGTATGATATTTGGCGAAAAAAAGGTATTTATTCTACTTTCAATACGAACAAAAGACAAAAAAAGGAGGCACAGGTTTTGGTTTAGAAAAATTTATTAAAATTAATTATTGTCATATATAAATTCTACTTCTTCCTTTAAACATTAAAAATAAAACCTAACCTTAGTGCTCTGCAATTTTACTATATTATAAACTAAAACGCTAGGGTCAAAGCACTGGATGAACGCCATTAAAAACAAACAATTTTGTTCTTTCAAAAAAATAGTACCTGCTTAATTCTTAATTTTAAAAAGCCCAAAATAATAAGATTTTTTTAATTTTCTTTGCATGACACAAGTGGGTTTTTACATAATTAAATTAAAATTGTTTATTATTATCCATTATCCAATCCATTTGCCATCCCTCAGACAGATGAAAATTGACATCTAGTGACCTTCCCAACCGTAGTATCAACCAAAGAAAATTCTAACATAAAATCACAATATTCAAAACAAGACGCTTTAATATTTTCCGCTACAATGGACGTGTCAGCAAATTTTCTGAGCGTATTTTTAATACGCGAGCGGAAAACCGCTCTCATGGACAGCAGGCTTTAGAATGCGATCTTCGCAGAAAGCATATTCTCGACCTTTGGTTGCAACGTTGCGTTAATAAAAAACAAAATAGTTGTTTTTCTGATATAGGGTAACGTTGTAATTTAAATGGAACACCATGTATTTTTTCTACATCTTAAAATTTAACCATTCTCCTTTAAAAAAGTAACGAAAGCTATGGATATTTTTTAAAATAATGAATTTATTTATTTCTAAAAACCTAAAAATTCAGGTTTATTTATCAGTGCCCTACAATTCATGATTATTAATGTCATAGGACAGTTTTAAATAAATATTTTAAGCTTATTGTTACTAAAACAAGAAGACTGACAATGCACTATTGTATAAACTTAAAGTTTCTTGATTTTTGCAGAAAAAAAAATAAAATAAATTAAAAATGTACAAAATTGCACATTTAAAAGTAATTTTTAATTTTAAACATCTTTTCTTTATAACAATTTGCGATATTTATAGATATACAGGTACTTCACTCTTGAGCAAAACTTATATTTTTGGGCAAACCCCGTAGATGACTGACATAATTTGATATCAGATAATTGTATTTTTAGGTTTTGAATCATGCATAACTTTTATTAAGAAAAACTTTTTCCGTAAAATGAATAATAAAAATGTTTCCCATATGACGCTAACTTACGTAGAGACACTGTACATAATAAATATTTTTATTTAAATATTGTTTTTAAAAAATTAAGGCTTAAAAGCTAAAGAAGCATTTTTAAAAAACTCTTTTTTCCCGTATAAACAATAAACTGCGAGCCGTTTCGCTGTTTCTTGCACTGCGTTCATTTAAACTCCTTTTGCCAAACTTCTCTATTAATATTTATTTATTTATTGGTTGACAACAGGAAAACAAACAGGTAGAAACTCAAACTAGTATCCACAAAATTACATATACTTAGACATATAAAGATAAAGAACAGATATGAGCCATAACTAAAACTAAAAATAGAATAATATTTATAACAGAATTGCAAAGATTACTATTTTACAATGAGTATCTATCCAATCTACTTTATCTAACTATATTTTTTAAACTCTCTTTATAGTTTCCAGTGACATTAAAAAAATATCTACACTGTCTACATTGTTATATTTATTGGTACTTTTTGATATTCGACATAAAGGCGAATTCTGTGAGCAATTTGTTCTTCTGAAAGGAATATCAAATAGATCATTTGATCGAAATTTAACCTGAGGGGTATTAAAATTTATTAGGAAAGAATATCAAGACTTGATAATCATTTATTCATTATTTTATATAAAAATAATACATCTGAAATAGTTCTTCTGACAGAAAGGGATAATATATGAAAGCGCTGTTGAGCCAAAGCAGCAGCGCTTCGATAAAATGCTTTAAAATGAAATAAATTTAAGAAACCTATTTTGAATATGTTCAAGCCGATCTATGTATACAGCATATCTTGGATTACAAATGATACTACCAAAGTTTAATTTGCTTAAGACAAAAGAGTTGTACAAACAAATATTTGATTTTATGTTTAAGAATAGAGCAGATTTTTGCAACATTCTGGACGCAGTGGTAGCAACCATTTCTATATGCAAATCAAACATTAATTTTGAGTCAATGATGGATGGATGGATGACCAGGTCCCGCACTTTATCACTGGTTTCTAAATTTTCCTGCTTTGTGTTGTTCTATTCATTCAAAAATGTTTTTTTTTAATGTTTATCTGCAGGTCCATGAAAACTTTAAGAAATTTGTCCCTTTAGCTATGGAAAATTGTGTGGGTAATAAATTGTTTTTTTCTTATCAAGTTTATAAATTCTATCAAGATAAGATTAGGCATTCCAGCTTTAATTTGAGTATTAATTACGGCTTTTTTGAGTATTACTTTTGTTTTTTTTTGCACTATACCTCAAGGTTACAGAAAAAATACGGCAACAGCGCTATAGGTTTTTCTCAGTATTACCAAATTTTATTGAAAAAGTAAACAAGGCTTACTGCAATTATTATTTTATAAATAGCTTAGGGCTTTGTCCCCGTAATTTTTTGTATGTAGTACATTTTCGTTGTGAAAATAATTCTCTTACATGCCAGACAATTTTCTAGAGATCAATAATACCATAATTTTTGGAAATAACCATAGCTTATGCTACATTTTGTTAAGGTAAAAATTGAATTTTAAGATTGTGTAAAAATAACAAATTTGCGCTATATCAAAAAATCGGCCATTTTGTTTTTTGTTGAGGAAGTGTTACAATAGGATGATTAAACCTAAGTCGGCGCTATTGCTGGCTTCTTTATTTTTGCAGATACGAATCGGTTAAATAACCAGAACTTGTCAAAAAAACTCAATTGAACATGGCGTTTTACATTAATTGCAAACAATGTATTTTTTTTATTCAAAATTTTGTATATGGTATCATTATTCGAAACATCTATAAAAGGACTTTCAAGAAAAGATTTTATGTGATATATTTCATTGATATGCCATTTCTTGATAATTTATTAAAAAATTTATTTAAAAAAACATATGGCTAAATTTTAAAATTAAGATTTTCTTTGCAATATTTGGCAAAAATTACGCACATGGATCCGTGAAACAGCGACGCGACCGAGATTTGACAAGCTTTTGGTAGTTTGTACGCCTATGTCCGTGTTTGAAGTGGCGACAATTTGGCGGTCATATTTTACGATATTCTCAGCCAATTAAATCATACGTCGATCCTAGAGCCCCGATGTTTCCTGAATCCGACCGCGACGCGCGGGCAAAATCTACCCCTTTGGATTATTCCACCTGGCCAAATAGTGCTATAATAGAGCCCTCTAAGACAAGTACGCAAAAGCCTGAATCTTATTATCGTTATAACATTATTTTACAGACAAAAAATAAAATATTTTCTTACCTGACAGGTTGACTTCTTTTGCTTTTTTAACACGCTTTTATTAACTTGGGTTGTAACTATCTATCCATCTATCTATCCATGAATGTAACGGAATCTTTGAGCCTAATTTTAACCAACTTCCAGCTATTCGATTTCTTTGAAACTTTGCACACGTATTAAGGACCCATGACAATGCAATAATCTGCAAACAGTATCCCGTTATCCTGGTTTGGATCGCCAGGAAAAAAAATCCATTATATTATTATAACCACTGCTTAATACCACCAAGTGTCATCTGTCACCTGTACGTCCCAGTGGTACCAACCACCGGCCATTTCAAGAGTTCGATCTGAATCGATTTTACTCAAATTTTATATTAGGTTATTTTCAGAAAGTCCATCTGAAAACTTTGCTACTCTTGACAAAATGGCGAAAAAATTTTTTTAGTGGGTTGCCATCTGTTGGCAACATTCCAAACTTTTATACATACATAAATGCATATCGAACTAAAAATGAAAAATAAATAATAGTTTAAAAACTAAAAACACGCTTTTATATGCAACCGAACTAAAAATTAGAAAATAATTTTTCATTAAAAAAATATTGTCACTTCATAGTAAAAAGCGTGGGGTGCATTTTACTATTTTTTCATAACTTTTCCATCATAGATATTGGCAAATATAATAATTATAACATTTTAATATATTAAGCACCCCACGCTTTTTACTATGAAGTGACAATATTTTTTTTAATGAAAAATTATTTTCTAATTTTTAGTTCGGTTGCATATAAAAGCGTGTTTTTTTAGTTTTTTTAAACTATTATTTATTATAACAAGCTGTTTTTGTGTAGTCATTTCGCAAATATAGTTAAGTATAATTATAAACCACAGGACGTTTTCTAACCTTCCTCATAAATCTTATATTAAACAAACTCATGTTAATCCAAAAATTTTTACAGGTAACACTAATTTTTCTATGCAAAAACCAAACACACACATATGAATCACACACTGTAAAAAAATACAAAACGGTTCTCTGTTGCATTTGTTTATTAAAGGATGCGGATTGCTGAGATCGGACACGCTATTATGCCTACATGCTGTAAAAGCCTGTAAAAATCGCGTCCGCGTCGCTGTTTTAATGACCCATGTGCAAAGAGCCTAAAATTTTTAAAGATTACATTTTACAAGAATAAAGAAATGTTGACTATAGGCACATAAATTGTGAAAACCAAAGTATAATAAAAAATTAAATTTCTCCAGAGAAAAACAAAAAAATATACATAATCAGCCAGTCAATTATACATATGGGGAAAGCGTGGAAAAGAAACAGTCTAACCCGAATATCGGCATGTAAACATGGGTGACTAATAGTGCTTGTTTTGCTATTGCATTCCTGGCCATCATACCATTAACTATTGCTTATACAGTATAAAGTTTTTATTCGAAACATTTATTACATTTATTTTTTTTTTGCATCAATCATTGTAAATATTTATTTTACCAAAAACAAATGTCATAAATTTTATTTTTAAAGAAAAGGAACAAACAAAAACCTGTTAAAATACTTCATCTTTTCTACTTCATTAGTCTTTGTCAACGTTTATAAATTATCATTTTAAATTTGATTACTTCGATCCTTTTTTTTTTTTGTTATATTTTCAATTATGTTCATTCATGATATAAATTTATATTAAAATATTCTAAAAATATTTATAAAGCTTAAACGAAAAAAATTATCAAGGTATTTTAAATAATTTATAGGTTTATTCTTAATTTACATTTTTACATAAAAATATCCGAACACTTTAGGCAGTGGCTTTACCACCGCCGGCGGTTTTGCTCAATTATTAAAAGAAAACCGACGTCTGTCGGTTTTATCTATTTACGTATATGAAAACCGCCGAAAATGTAAATTAAATTTGTTGTTTCCGGCGGTTTCTACTTATTTTATTGGTAGATGCCGCCGTCCGGCGGTAATGCTTATAAAAACTTTTAAAAACAGTCGAATAATATTTAAGGGTAACCTAACCTTAATAGTTATATATTTTGCTTAGCCGTAAGCGTTTTTAGTTTTGTGTGAGTTTTTTGTTTATTATTATTTTTAGATTATAACGAACTAGCGGACCCGTGCCCACTTCGTTGGGCGTTAATTATATTCTTCTCTAATCTTTTATTTAATCATAATAAAATATACACTATAGCACTCCTAGTAGTAGTGTAGCTTTCTGATTTAACAAAAAATATGATCAATTCAGTATTTCCGAAAATTAGCCCTTACAAACAAAAAATTAAAGTTACAAACTTCAACTCTTTATTTGTAATATTAGTATAAATGAATATAAAAGAAACAATCTACAAAAAATAAGTAAACTTGTTGCTTTTTTATTCTTATCTATTTTTATTAAAACAAAAAAAAGAAATTTTTCTCCAAAGAGAATCAAACCCGGCCGCTCGCGTACGGGCGGAGCGTTGCAACACTGAACTAATCGTAACTTATAAGCTTAACCTTACAAAGTTATACCTTATCCAAGATAGCCGACCCGTGCCCAGTTCGTTGGGCGTTTATCTCTAAACTTTTGTTTAATCATAGTCAAATATAGCCTATAACACTACTGAATAGTGTAGCTATCTGGTTGTGAAAGAATTTTTGATGATAAGTTTAGCACTTCCGAAGATAAGCGGCTACAAACAAACAAACCCACAAACAAACATAGCGAGATGGGCCAGGCAAATAAAACCACTATTGTATTTGTCCCAACGTTTCGTGGCTCTATAGCCACTTTATGAAGAGTCTATAATGAAAAAGACACAAAAGTTAGTTAAGTACCCGGAATTTGAACACGGAACTTGTGTCTTACGTGTCAACACTTTTTAATGTTAATAAGAGATTTAAGACATCAAGCAGTGTGTATGGATTTTTAGATTGTATCTTTTTTCCTTTCCCTGAAAATTTTACAGTTTATTCAACTCTCAATACATGCATACTTTAATTGGTAATCCTTTAGTTTTAGTTTTATAAAAAGATCAGTTTTTTATTGCCGCTAAAATACTCCCGACTTTTTTTTCAAAATGATGTACATTTTTATTTAAGCATATGGAGTAGTACTAGATCCGAGTAGGAGACGACCTTCACCCATTTGATTACCAGATAAAAACTGTTTAATAATAAAAATAGTATTTAAACAAAGATATCGCCATAGGGTTGCCTAAAAAATAGGTCAATTTAATTTAAAAAAATAACCTCAGAATTTTTGACACACCTTGTATAATGGCACACCCTACATTTTTTAACACGTGTGTATGCTAGTTATTAAAATATATATTTTTAAATAATACAGAATGTACCAAACTATAAAATTTAAAAATTTACTACAGCCTTATTTATAAAATTAAATAAACAAAATGTACTTATATATTAGTACTGTCAAGTACAATTAAAAAAAAAAAATTGACATTATGTAGGGTCGCTCAAAAATTTTAAACCAACTTTGTTTTAATTGGGCATAGCCGTGACCTATCTTTTGGGCAACCCTATTGCAATAATTCTGTTTTAATTCTATCTTTAATACAAAACAGTTTTTATCGGGTAAACAGATGAGTGAAGGTCGCTTTCTATTCGTATCTTAGCTAAAGAGCTTCCACAAAATCTTCGTAGCAGCAAAGACAATTAATTATAGTTTTACTATAGACACCTAGAACTTTTGGTCATCAGCTTGGACGCTTGCTTCGTGGAATTTGTGAAGCGGGTATCTATCGGGTACACACGTAAACAGTACTTGTAATTTGTCGCTTCATAAATTCAGCCTAGCCAGCGTCCAAACTGATGACCAAAAATTTAGCATTGTTCTGGGAGTTTATAGTGAAACTAAAATTGTCTTTGGTAGAAGTCAAACGTGTCTCCCAGTTTTATTATTGGTTTTTGATCAATAAAAAAATAATAATAAAGATAAAACAAATAATTATTGAAGTTAGTTTTACTTTCAGCATTTTTAAGAGTTTTTATAAGAAAAACCACCGGACGATGGCATTTACCGATAAAATAAGTAAAAACCACTGGTAATAATAAATTAATTTAGATTTTTGGCAGTTTTTATGTAGGTACATAAATACAGTGTGTCTACGTAACGTGGCGTCATGTGGAAAACTTTTTATCAATAATTTTACAAAAAAGTTATTCCTTATAATAAGTTCTGCATGCAAAACTTAAAATACCATCATCAGATATCAAATTTTGTCAGTATCTACGAGGTTTGACCAAAATGAAACTTTTGCTCAAGAGTAAAGTACTTGTATTTTGCTATTATCGCAAATTGTTAAGCAAAAACGTTTATAATTGAAAATTCATTCCAAATGTTAAATTTTATTTATTTCCAAAAAAATTGTTATGAATTTTTTTTTACGCGAAAATCGGAAAAAATCTAAGTTTGTACATTGGTGCATTGTATATTCTTCTTGTTTTAATAACAACAAATTTAAAAGTCTATTTGAAACTGTCCTATGATATTTTTATAATAATAAAATGTAGTACACATATGTACAGGGTGGCTCGAATTCGACGCTCATCATTGGGATTTCGGAAACCGTAAGAGATACAGGATCGGTTAAATTGAGGCAAAGTTGCGCAATTTGATGCTCAATAAAATGCCGTTTTGCGTTTTAAAAATTCCGAGTACTTCCAAAGATATTCGAATAAAACCGGAATTTTCAATTTTGGTTTCTATTGCTTCCTGGCTATATTTGTTAAGATAACTTAAAATAAAAAACACGTTTTCATGGCCACTTTTTCTGCTCTATAATTCAGTGTGATTAAATATTAAATCTGACGTTTCGGCTTCTGGCGACCATCATCAACTTATTTTTTTAAATACGGACCTGATATTTTTTTCAATTTAATTAAATCCTTTCATCACTCTTAAAACACTACATATCGCCATTTTGATATTTGCCGACGTTTCGTACAGAAAATTCCATCACCAGAATATTGCATATTTATTTCACCCTAATACGGCCCTGAACTACATTTTTAGGGTAAGAAGGTATAAAAAAAGAATAAACTTATTCCATATTCGTAATCTTGTTATTGCATCTCATTGATATCTAACAGCGGAAATTACTTTATTAACCGAAAATTTCATGAATATTAGACATAAGATACAAAAGGTAGACAACAAATCAGCTTACATAAACAATTTGTAATACTATCTTGATGCCCATATTAAAAATAAACATAATTTAATCACTATTATAAGTGTTCAAAGAGATAACCTTCCGCTTCGATGCATTTTCTTGCTTTGCTTTGTATTTTTAATACAGCTCGATTAATTGTTCTAGCAGGAATGGCAGCGACTTCCCTTATCAAATTTTGTCGTAGTACTTAAAGGTCATGAGGTGCATTTTTAAATAAACGGTTTTTAAGATATCCCCAAAGGAAATAATCTAGGGGACTAAGATCTGGGCTCCTAGCGGGCCATCTTGCAAAACCATTTATTAGGAAATATATGGTAAAGGAATAGAGCTACTTCCTTCCATTGTGGGCAGGAGCTCCGTCTTGCTGCCACCATATTACTGCAAAGGTTGATTATCTAGGGCGTCTAAGACATCATTCCTAATCAAATTTAGATATCGTTCGGAAGTTAAGGTCTCTTCGTAAACAAAAGGTCCAATAATTTTGTGCCTCCACATACCAATCCATACATTAAATAAAGTTCTCCCTTGAATTCGTACCTGCTGGTTAATTTCTGTTAATAAAGTAATTTCCGCTGTTAGATATCAATGAGTTGCAATAAAACATTATGAAAATGTAATAAGTTTATTCTTTTTTTACCTTCTTACCTAAAAATGTAGTTCAGGGTCCGTATTATGGTTGAAATAAATATGCAATATTCTGGTGATGGAATTGTCTGTACGAAACGTCGGCAAATATCAAAGTGGCGATATATAGTGTTTTAAGAGTGATGAAAGGATTTAATTAAATTGAAAAAAATATCAGGTCCGTATTTAAAAAAATTAAGTTGATGATGGTCGCCAGAAGCCGAAACGTCAGATTCAATATTTAATCACACTGAATTATAGAGCAAAAAGTGGCCATGAAAACGTGTTTTCCATTTTAAGTTATCTTAACAAATATAGCCTAGGAATCAATAGAAACCAAAATTGAAAATTCCGGTTTTTTTCGATTATCTTCGGAAGTACTTTTCTTTATAACAATATTTAATATTAGTAAAAATACAAGTACTTTACTTTTAAGCAAAAATTACATTTTTGGCTAAACCTTGTAGATGACTGACACAATTTGATATCTGATGGTTGCTTTTCAGGTATTGGATCATGCAAAACTTTTTATAAAAAAAAACTTTTTTCGTAAAATTATTAATAAAAAAGTTTTCCATATGACGCCAACTTACGTAGACACACTGTAGATGAGACCGCCGGACTGCGGTTTTCTTCTTATAATTGAGCAAAACTTCCAGCGATTATTTAATCAATGCCAACACTTTAATAGTTATAATCGCCGCAAGTTTGTGTTCCTCCTCTATTTCGAGAAAAGCACTTTGTCAAGTATTAGAGACAATATTTTTTTATTAGTGCCCTAGAAAACTAAAATAGTATATTTCCTAACTCAGTGCTGAAAGTGCCACTTTTCCGCACGCCACTGCAGTTGTCAGTCAAGTGCGGAAAAGGCACTTTCGGCACGTGTTAGGAACGTTATTTTTTCTACGAGTATGTGGAAAAAGTCAAACATTTGATATATTTATTTTTACCATTCCTGCTTATTATTATTAACAACATTAATCGTAAAAGAACAGTTGGTAGTATTTTGCAAATGAGGCAAGTTGTTGTGGGTAAGTTGCGGAGTTGGAGATTGCCGTTAAGGTGCAATTAAAACCGGTTATCACAGAGACCCATTGTTGCTTGCTGGAAGACGCTACAATGGGCCTTGAGTGCGTTTTGCTGTGTTCAAAGGTAGATTAATTTTGGGATAATATTTTGTTTGATAAGTCCGTCATAAAACTTGTAGAGCTTTCTAGGTAGCCTTCTGCAACAGATGATGACTTCCAACCTCCAAGTCTCTTAATATTCGTTATGCCTTCACCAAAATTAGCTATTGAGGAACGGCGAAAGCTATGTCCCGCGTAAAGGTGTGGGTTTGGAAGACGTAAATAGGCAGCTATTTCCGAGGGCATCTTGCCAAAACAATTTATTCCTATGCACTGGACAGTACAAGCCAATTTTTTGTAATTAACAAAAATCTTCTTTGTGGTGTTTCGGACTTTCGTAAACTGAAACACTTTCTATATAAAGCTAGATATTTTCCATTTTCAATTTCCTCGGAAATGACAAAACAAATAGTCTTTGTGCCAGTTTTAACGTTTATTTACTGTTGCTTTAAAAACCAATTAAATTTTTCAATTTAAAATTGCGTGTGCAACGTTGAACTTTACGCACGCGAACGGATACTGAAAGTATCTACTTTTCGCATGCAAGTAAAAAAATGTATCGGTTTAAAATATAAAATATTCATAGTTCATTATTTATTCGTATACAGGTTTAGCTAAGTAAAAAGTATATGAGCTAGTAAGCAACAACAAATAGGGACCGATGCACAGTGTGTTGAGGGATAGAAATTCCATCACCAAAATCATATCAGTTTTATTAAACTAAAATAGTTTTGTTATTAGTAATAATTGAGTAGAGGACAATGCTCTGCTAATACATAAAGCAATACTGTAATACTATTATACATTTAACACATTATTACATATATCATACATTTAAGTCGTTACAAAAATATTTATTTTGACTTTTTTCCGGAATCATTTATTTCATATCTATCAATTAGTATTCTACACGCGTTAGACCGTCTCTTTTCTATGCATTGCCTGTGAACCTTCTCACTTAACTAATGCTGTATTTATAAGGAAAAAAATTTCGCTGGCAAAATATTTCCATTGTATAAAAGTTTATTGCTTGGATATTTCTGTAAATACTATTCACCAAAATTTCAGACGTAAAATAGCCGAAATACAACAAACATGATTACATAAATACAACAAAAAAATTGTTATTACCAATTAGTTTTTTCTTAAATTATATTTAAAATTATTTTACTAAAATAACAAGCCCGACTTTTACTTTTAATTTACCCCTTACTAACGATAGTTTTTACCTCTTTTTCTTTAACCTAACTAAATTTTGTCGATGAAAAACTATATTGGTAATTTTTTCCATGTTGCCAGTGTATAACACTTTAGTGTAGGGGTTCCCAAACTTATTTTTAGTGTGACGCGCTTGAACACTTCTCTTACGACGACCCTTACACCCAAGTTAACTTATACCATAAGAAAATTTCCTATTGTAACAAGAATTTGATGAGCAAAAAAAGGTCTTGGGAAGCCCTGCTTTAGTGAAATAGTCTAAAGAAATAAAAGAACCTAAGAATATCATAAAAAATAACAATAAATTTGCTTATATTTTAGTAAAAAAATTTAATGAACTCAAATTGAAAATACTTTAATCTTATTAACCAACAATAACTGCAGATGACTATTAGACACTCCGCACATGGGTCGTTAAAATAGCGACGAGACAGTGATTCTACAAGCTTTCGACAGTATGTATGCCTATACCGGATGATGCATCGCCGAGCGGGACATAGGAAATCCCATGTAATTTTTAATGGGGTCAATTATTGGCTCCCCATTATTATTGTAGGGAAAAATTCTATTGAAGTTAATTGAAGAGCATGCAAATCTACGTACATGGTAAAAACTTTAGATTTTTCGGTTAACCCGTTTGCTAGTTAGATGTTAATATATTTTTAAAAATTGTTACATTATTATCGCCTCATATTTATAAACAACAATAAAAATACCAGTTGGCGTGACATAACGTTGTCATTTTGAAATTTAGTGCTTTATTATTATCAAAAAATCGTAGAGCGAAAAGATTAACCATGAGTTATACTACTGAAGAAAAAGTATTGATGATTAAATGGTACTATCAAGAAAATAGTTACCAAAAGGTGTCAGACATGTTCGCTGCTCAGTATCCGAATAGACCGATACCCGGAAAATCAACAGTCGATAGGACTATCAAAAAATTTGAGACCAAAGGCACAGTGATAAATAACTGCAGATGTGAAGCTAGGAAGTATCAAAGAAAAGAAAATGTAAGAGATGATAGAGACTTGGAAATTTTATTGCACGTGGAAGAAAATGAAGGGAAGGTGAGTACAAGGAAACTTCAGGATATCATAGGAAAAGATCAATCAACAGTGCTCCGGATTTTGAAAAGGCATAAATACATTTTATACAAATATGAAAGACCTCAAGAGCTAAGGGATGGGCATGAAATACGACGGCAGGAATTTTGTTTTGACATGATGGAAAGGGCAAACATGGACAGGGAATTTTAAAAAATATTTGTTTTACTGCTGAGTGCACATTTACGTTAAACAATGAACCCAATCATCAAAATTACCGATACTACACAGAAAGCAAATGTTTGGGCGGGGATTTTCGGACAACATATTATTGCACCATTTTTTCTTAATTAAAATTTGAATGCAGAATTTTATTTGGAACTACTCGAAGAACTAATTTTACCCGCTTTAAATGATGTATCTAGGGAAAATCAGGAAATTTGGTACCAAATGGATGGCTGCTCGGCACATAATACCCTGTATGTTCGGGAATATTTATACAATGCTTTTAATGGAAATGTGGCCTACATCACACCATAAATTGGCCAGCCAGGTCTCCTGACATTTCGCCAAATGACTTCTTCCTCTGGGGCCATTTAAAAAGCATGATATACAAGGATAAAAATTACTCTATAATCTAGATGAGTTAAAAATGCTATTTCTGCAAAATGCAATAAAATTTCAATTTACCAGTTAGCCAATGTAAGAAGACAATTTTATGAACGTCTGGGTTATTGTCTAGCAGTCAATGGAGGAATATTTGAAAATTATCTTATATCTTAAGTTTATTTCCAACATATTAATTATTGTAATAATATTAAGAATTTATTGAAGCGTGTTACTCTACTTTAGTTTAACTTAACTTAATTCGTTTGTTGTGGTTAATCTTTTCGCTCTACGTTTTTTAATAATAATAAAGCATTAAATTTTAAAATGACAACGTAATGTCACGCTAACTGGTATTTTTATTGTTGTTCATAAATATGAGGCGATAATAATGTAACAATTTATAAAAATTATTAGCATCTAACTAGCAAACGGGTTAACCGAAAATCTAAAGTTTTTACCATGTACGTAGATCTACATGCTCTTCAAAAACTTTAATAGAATTTTCCTCTAAAATAATTAGGGGAGCCAATAATTAGCATCTAACTAGCAAACGGATTAACCGAAAAATCTAAAGTTTTTACCATGTACGTAGATTTGCATGCTCTTCAATAAACTTTAATATAATTTTTCCCTAAAATAATTTGGGGAGCCAATAATTGACCCCATTAAAAATTACATGAGATTTCCTATGTGCCGCCCGGCGATGCATCACCCGGTATAAGTAGCGACAACTGTACAGAGTCGAGCATACGTTTAATGGTCAATTTTTACTATATTCTTAGCCAATCTTGTATGTCGATATGTATGTATGTCGATCGAAGGGCGCCGATGTTATGCAAACCCGACCGCGACTGGGCAAAAACTACCCCTTTGAATTATGCTACCGGATCAAATAGTGCCATAGTAGAGCCCTTTAAGACAAGTAGGCAAAAGCTTGAATCCTACTGAACATTATTTTACAGACAAAAAATAAAATATTCTCTTACCTGACAGGTTGGGGGCGTAAAATACAATTTTACGCCCCCATTTGAGGGCGTAAAATTGCACTTTTACTCCCTAGGGCAAAAGAGTATGAAAAATGCCCGCATTTATAAATAATGGCATAAAATAGCACTTGTACGCCCTAGGGAAAGAAAGTATCAGAAACGCCCGCATTTATAAAATTATAAAAAAATAATGAAATTAAATAGTGCCCCATTTTTTTTTTTTGTAAAAAAAACAATTTATTTAATTAAACTTATGCTAAAAATGTACTGATTACAATTTAAAACATTACAAGCTGAGAAACTTTCTCCTAACTACTGAGAATGCTTGTATATTGATTTCATGTCGTACAAAAAATATTGTTTGCACCTCTGGCGTAAAGCACTTTTACGCCCACAGCTGATTGTTGCCCTCGCGGAGCTCGGGCAACAACTTTTAGCCACGGGCGTAAAAGTGCTATTTTACGTCTTTGGTACAAAAATAACTATTTGATGTAGCAAAAGTGAAGTGGTGGGCGCTTAATTTCATAATTAGCAAATATTGCGTCTCTTTTACTGTGATCTTTCTTAAAGCTTGTTTCACCCACGAAAACAGGTTATTTTAAGCTCTAGCAACTTTCTAGAAAGTATCTAGGTCACTAAAGGTAAATTTAATTATCTCCAATCTTGTTTGGTCCCTTACAACATTTTAATTAAGTTTTAATTAGCAGTAAAAAGCAGCAAAAAGTAAAAATAACTACGCTAAAAACAAATTAACAAGGAGCTCATGCAACTAAACAAACGAATATATTTTTTCAAGCAATTTTCGAGTTTAAAAAATTCCAGTTGAATCCGAATGTTTTTATTCCATGTACTCCCTAAATCAAACGACTCTACCACAGGGGTATGCTACATATATTTAAAGGTATATGGGCGAGTAAAGCAACAACAAAAGAAGCACGATTATTCCTCCTCTCCGAAATGTTTACATGCCGGCTTTCGCGTTAGACCGTCTCCTTCTCGCTCATTGCTTATAAACGACTTCATTTAGCTTATTCTATATACAGGGTGTCCAGAAAGGTGAGGTCAAAAACTATAGGGGTGATAGAGTTAACCAAAATAATGTTAGTTTTTCATATAAAAAAGTTCTATAGAGCTTCGTTAGACCTTCGATTGACCTTCAAACTTTCGAACTGTTGCCAAAGTACCAATGATATTTGAGCAACTAAATATCCCTATACTAATGCTTCTTTCCATTGGTAAACGGCTGTGTAGTAAGTAGGAATTACACAGGATGGAACAAGTTTTTTTCATTTTATGTATGCATTTTGGACACAGGTGACACATTTGACGTTTTGCTTTAACCGTTTGATTCCTTTATCTTTTTCCTACAAAGAGGTATGCCTTATTTAAATCGATATTTTGGCCCGTTTTTCATAAAATTGCATTTTAAATACAGACATACCAGCATTTTGTATACAGGGTGTACGGTACGAAACTTAAGAGGGTGATTCATTATGTGTTTTTATAAAAAACTGTTTTTATGAACCTATGTCTTGACTTGCTTTATTTTTGATATACAGGGCGATAAAAAGTCACTATTTTTTAAATATCAATAAAACTCTTCGGTACACTTATTAAATTTAATAAGGCGCTTCTAAAGCTCTACCTATATTAGGACAATTAGGGCCAGTAGCATCTCAGTGGGCACCACGAACAATAATATTAAGAAAAAAAAGTACGACAGTCACATTTAATCGGTTTTTATTCAGTGACCGCCAAAAATGTTAAACCATATGAAAAACTTTTTATTTTTCATTTCTCAAAAAAATATATTTGATAAAAATCTCTGCATACAACGAAACTCATAAAACACTAATCAAAATTTAAATAAACCATAGCGTATACGAGCTTTGTAGCAAATTGACGAATATGACACAAAGAAAACTACCTTTATTTTTAAACTTAAAGAAAAATATTATTTGACAAACTTGTTTAGAATTAATTAAGTTATGTCATATCATAGCACAGCCTCATACTTAAAATTGGAAGAAAAACTTACTTTTCCAACTTACCCCGTATAGAGATTAGATCGAACTAAATTACCTGCCGTAGATTATCCCTATTACCCTTAAATATTGAAAAAATGTCAAAGCTTTGTTATTCTTAAAGCATTTAAGTACATTTAGATCAATTCTAAAGACAAACGTAAATTTTTGCTTTTTGTGGTTTAATAAAGCCAAAACTTAAAAGCCCCATTAGATTTATGTTCCACGTCATTTTTGCCTTATGAAAAACAGCTTAGCTTTTAAAAAACATAAATTTATTTTGATTTTTTCTATTACAACGTTCCAAAATTAAACTTTATTGGGATTATGGTAATAAGAAAAAAGTTCATAGAATTTTAAAAATATATGTATTTTGGGATTAATCCAAATAAATACAAACATATTATGATCATAAATTTAAATATGTGAAGACGTTTTTATAACGCAAAAATAATGTGGCACACTATTCCAAAGAGGGCTTTAGGTTTTGATCTTATTGAACCACAAAAAGTTACGTTCTTTTTTAAATTTATCCAAATGTACTTAAATGCTGTAAATATAATAAAAGCTTTGACATTTTTTCAAAATTTAAAGACAATAGGGATAGTGCAATTATTTGACTTCGATCTAATTCGAACTCTATACGGGGTAAGTTGGAAAAGTTAGTTTTTCTTCCATTTTTAATAGAAGGCTCTGCTTTTGAAATATGAGATAACTTTTAATTCTAAACAGGTTTTTCAAATAATATTTTTCCCTAAGTTTAAAAATGAGGTTAGGTTTCTCTTTGTGATATTCGTTAATTTGCCCCTACCTTGTTTCGCTATGGTTTATTTAAATTTTGATCAGTGATTTGTAAGTTTTGCTGTATGTCAAAATAAATCAAAAATAAAAAGTTTTTCATAATAAAAACATTTTTGACATTAGTAAATAAGAAAAATGACGATTTTTGATAAAATACCCCACTGATCATTTATTTTAAGGCAAATAGGTGTTTATTTTTAATTCTTGTTTTTTTACCATGTTGTCTATGGGTACTTTTAGAAGAAATAAAAGTGGCTTTATTTTTTTTCTCGAATACGAAGTAAATTTAGAATACAAAATAGTTGCATTTCTAATTGCCTAATAGAAAACAACAGTAAAAATTTTGTTTAAGGCTGCGGTTCCACTGAGACGTCACTGGACCCAATAGTCTTAGTCTTGGTAAAGTTTTACAAGCGCCTTATTTTACTAAATAGGTGTACCAAATTTCATCCAAATCAAATAAAGGGTTTTAAAGATATTTAAAAAATATCGACTTTTATAAACTTTTATTATATATTATATAAAAAGACATAAGAAATCAGGCTCTTAAGTTTCGTACCGTAGTTAAAAACACCCTGTATAACAATTTTTTTTATTTTGTTAGGAATTTTATAAAATGTTGTAAAATTTTGTCAGCCTTTTAAACATTATATTAAAGATAAAGACAATTTTTTTTATAATTTTACTATACTTTAATAATTAAAAAAAAATGGAAATTTTTATTACATAGAAAATGCTGGTATGTCCGGACTTAAAATGTGATTTTATAAAATTCGGCCCAAGATATCGATTTAAATAAGATATACATTTTTTAAACAAAATGAAGAAGAAATTAAACGGCCAAAACAAAAAGTCCAATGTGTCATCAGTGTTAAAAAATATACATTAAATTAAAAAAGGGGCACCCTGTATAATTTCGACTAACTAAATATCCGTTTACCTGTGGAAAGAAGCATATATATCATTGGTACTGTAGAAACAGTTCAAAAGGTACAGAATAGCTGTTAATTGCCTAAATATCATTGATATTGTGGCAACAATTAAAAAATTATAATTGAAATAGGTTTTTCGTTAAATCGAATTATAATTCGAATTATTAATAATGGTATTTTCTTTCTCGTTTTCCTAGGAAAAAAGGTTAAAGAGCAAAAACAAACTAGGTACTCACCTGTGGAATCAGGTTATTTTTCGTAATTGAAATTATCTGTGGAATCAGGTTATTATTTGTAATTCAAATTAAATCCTGCATAATCGGAATATACCGATTATTTTTAATTTGAATTATCCCATCACTACCGGTACATCCAGTTTGACAAGTCCTATAAGGTATGCGAAACGCGTCACCAGTGGAATGTAATGAAAAGCAAGATTTTTTCTTTAAACTCTCCAAAGGGAGATTTATCTTTGTATACAGCGAGTCTACTTAAGTTCGCATTTTTTTGGAAACGTTTTAATTTTGAAATAGTCGTCATCAAAGTTAAAACCAAAACTATTCTTATTTTTACTATATTCCCCTTCCTTTTTGTACAAAATTCCTGATATAACACTAAATTGATATTTGATTTACCATTAAAAACCTTTTTAAAACATGTTTTTAATAATTTTATGTTTTCCTTATTATTATAAAAGGTTTACTTTAAATCAGGTAGCCATGTCTGCAATCATTCATAAACAGAGGTGTATGCATGGTTGCAGCCTTTAAGATTGAAAGATTTGAAATTTAATGAAAAAAACATGTAAAATCACTAAAAAGGAGATTTTTTTTAACGATGTTCGTAAAATATTAATGTTATATCAAGAATTTTATGCAAAAAAGGCAGAATATAGTGAAACTAAGGATAGTTTGAATTTCAACTTTAATGCTAAATATCTCGAGAACGAAACGTTTCCGACAAAAAACTCTCAGATTCGTAATGAGCGCCTCAAAAACCCTCGTATACCAAATTTCATCAAAATCGGAGTTGCTTCCACTTTCTAGCCAATTACCAATAATTTTTATAGGAAAAAAGTTTAAAAATAAAAATTCTTTTAAATATTATGCAAATTTGTTGTTGTTTGTTTTAAAGAAATAACTGTTTTAACACTTTTGTGCAGTAACAGGCATTTCTGTGACGCTGTTTCCACAGTTCTTAAGCTATCTTTACATATTTTGTTTTGAAATAAGTATGCACCATTGTACAAACTTAAATTTTTACCCTAAACACATAAAAAATACCTTTTATTCCTAAACAACTTTTCTTTATAAAAATTTTCAAAATTATGAAAAATAAGGGTGCTTTCCTTTTGGAAAAAATTCATATTTTTGACATTCCCTGTATTCCACTACAAAAAATTAAAATCTGATGATTGCATTTTAGGATTTAGACGATGCAGAACTTTTTACAAAGAATGACTTTTTCGAAAAATTAAAAATAAAAAGTTTTCTATATGGAGCGAACTTAGGTGGACACGCTGTATAATTACAAGAGTAGAAAATTATTTCTATTTATACTTTTCTTTTATAGTAAAAAGGTGGCTAAAGATATGAAATTTAAAAAACGTGCATTTTAAATGGAAAAACTTTAAATTTAAATGGCAAGTACTTAAAATTCATACTAAAAACTCAAACGTGGTCGGATGTTTTATTTTACATGTAGATTAAAATTTTTGCTTGACCACCGAAAAAAACTTTGCGAAAATAAATCACTCTAATGTATACAGACTGTCCACGGGTGGGGTTTACCAGAGGACAAATGGATCAAACATTTAATTTTTGACAAAAAGGTATTCTTATTATAAATATATAGAAAAAAATTGCTTGTAAGAAATATGATTCACTGAAGAGAAAATGTTTGTTTTGTATACAAAGTACCAAAAAACTTTGAAAAACATTACTTTTTTTTCAAGAGTAAACTACCTTCAATTTTATTTTTAAGCAAAATATATAAATTTAGTTGAAATAACATTTTGAATAGCTTATGTTGCCATGGTATCATAAAGTATTATGAAACTTACTTTAAGTAAGTAATCCAAAAATTTATTGTTTTTAATTTTTATAATAAAATGACCTAAAAAAGTTTCAAAATTGCCTTTCAAACACCTGCTTCCTTTGCAGCTGTAACGCAGATGGGATCAAGGCGCTGTCACCAAATTATGAAGTTCAATAATATTTTGTATCATTATCATTATTCTAAATAAACTTTCCTGATGACATTTTGCTTAAAATTAAAAATTAATGTAGTTTACCCTTTAAAGAAAATTCATGATTTTTAGTTGTTGCGAACCCTGTATACAAAATCAATATTTTTCTTTGTGAATCCTATTTTTTACAATCAAAAATTTGTATGAACGATGACTTTATTTTAAAAATTCAGATTTGTCCTCTAGTAACACCCCGTCAGTCGGGTCAGTCGGGTCAGAAATTTAGTGGTTAGCCCAACAAGACGGACAAAGTGCAAAATGTATCGACGCTTATAGTCAGCAAGGACTAAGGCGCCGGAACATACTTTGCCATGTCCTGCGCAACCGTAGACATGCGGACCCCTCTTGGTAGGTACGTTAGTCCTCCTGGGTGGGGACGAGGCATTAAGTTGTCGCGTATAGGACCGTGGTTCGGAACGCATGTTAAGCTCTAGGTCCCGTCTGGCTGACATCACCCAGGCGTAAAAGACAGGCGCACAATAAGCCGAGCGGCTTCAGTGCATAGGTTATCCCGGCCTTATTCTAAGGTCTAACACCCCGTGGACAGTCTGTATATGGACGATTTTTACTAACATTTAACAGATCGATATGGAAAATGTAAAAAATTAATCAGCAAATATTTGTAATTTTTTGTTGTTTTTTAAAACAATATCATTTAGAGCGTACAAAGCTATCCCAAAAATGCAGAGTCTCAGAATTTGACTAATTGCTGCCTACTTTTGTGTGACCACTACAGTGCGTGACCGTCACACAATTTGATTTACTTTGATTTATTTATTCCTGACGTACTCGGGGTATTCTTCATTTTTTTAAATAAAATAAAGGATGTTGTTTTTAAATAATTTAATGGTTATGCATATTTTAGGAATATCCTTATGGCTTTTAAAAATCAGTCGTAACCACTGCTCTCAATGACAATGACCAAAACAGACTTGACGACATATAATATACAAAACAATATTTCTATTGCATATCGTTGACGCAATAATATTTTTTATGATACTTAACAAAATTTCAACATTTACTACATTACAAGAAACAACGTAAAAAAAATAGGTGACTGTCGTGAGAGTGATGGTCTTGTAAAATCAATCTATTTTTCAAATTATCTTAAAGAATCGACGGTTTTATTGTTGGTTAAAGTTTAGATTTACTAACGGGTGCATTGTTGCTAAATATAAATTACATAAACAAACATTAAATTTTAACAGAAAACGTGTTAATGCCATGGACAGTCTTGTTACGAAAAAAAAATTAGAAAATGATATGCTAACGCAGTTTTTCATAAAATAAAAGATTAAATTCACAGAACACAAATAAAACATCCGACATCAACTACGGTGTCATTTATATTCTCTGTTGGGTAGTTAATAAGCTACAGACTGCCCTCTAGTGACCAAAATAAACGATTAAAATGTATGTGACGGTCGGGTTAATCAACAAGGAGACAAGGTTCCAATAATTTTATTATGCTTTAAAAAAGCGATACCAGGAAAGTTAAAGTGTTTTTCTTAGATAAAAGATTCAACTTTAAGTACAGTTTTTCAGGATGAGCTCTAAGTTACACAAATTTTTAGAGTCCTAACATATTTTTTGTTTTCGAATGAGACATGGGACGGTCGTGGGAATAAGTAAATATAACTTTTAAAATTAAAAGCTTCTGTCGATAATAAAGCGTTGATAACCCAACAATTTGTAAATTGTCCATATTTATTTAAATTGTTATATTAAATAAACAAACAATACTTAATATTTATATAAATATTATCAAGAGACAACATATTAGAAATTACTTAAACTCACCCATATACACTTGAATTTAACTTTTATTTATATATCTATCAAAGGACAAATAATACTGCATCCAAACCAAACAAAACAATTCTAAATGCTGCACAAGGCAATATTACTACGCAGTAGAAAATAATAAAAAGTTTTATAGTGGGCGCTTTATTTTATACTAATACTCTACCCACTTTACCCACAAAAATAGGTCATTTCAAAACTTTCTTGTGAATATTGTGGTATGATAAAAGTAAATTTAATTATTTACAGTCTTCTTGGGTTTGTTATAACATGAGAAATGCTTATTAGTAGGCTTGGCCTTTTGAAATGAAAAATTTAGGGATGGTTATTGAGTTAAAAGGCTGAGAAATAAAACAAATATACAGCATCAGCTTAGTCAAAAGGTTTACAGGGAAACACAGGAGATTTTGTATTTCGTGCAAAAATTACAAAGTCTCATCTGTTTTCCAGTTCACCTACGTGCATACAGCCATTCCATTTTTAATTTAAAAGGTTTACAGGCAATTTGCGAAAAAAACGGTCCCAAGCGTGTAGAATACCAACAGGTAAAGATTAAATAAATAATTCAGGCATGTGGCATGTAAACAAAAAGACACACCGCTCAGTGCGTCGATATATGGACAAAAATGTCAAAATTAATAAACAAGGTGTCTCAAAATTGACGCCCATGCTTTTAGGATTTGATTAATGAGTATATTACAAGTCGAAAACTAAAAGTAAAAAAACAACAATAAATTATATCAATTAATTATTTTCTTAAAAATAACCTACGATTAACAACAAAAACAACTGGTCACATAAAATGTGCTCAAATAAGTTGAAGACAAACATTTGCGCGATAAATCCTGCAAGCATGAGCGTTCTGTAGCATATTTTTAATCTATTACCGCCACAGTGGCATGAATTTAAGCTATACTACTTTTTAGAATTCACAACGGGCTCGAGGTAAAATTTTTCTTTAAGATAGCCAAAAAGAAATCCAAGGCATTAAGATCCGGGGATCTAAGTGGCTATGGTATAGGGCCACCTCTTCGAATCCACCTGACAAAAAAATAGTGCTTTTTAATTAAATAAATTATTTAAAATTATCTCAATTTACCTGTCAGGAAATGTTTCGTTTAAGAATCTTCTCACTTGTAGGCCATAATGTGCAACTTGATAACGAAGAAGAATCAGACATTTTTTCACTCTTACTTTTTGACTTGTACTAGCCCTAAATTTTGAGATACCCTGTATAAAAACCCAAATGTATATAATTTGTAATAATGTGTTTAATATATAATAATATCACAGTATTGTTTTCTGTATTAGCAAAGAATTGTACCCTACTTAATTATCAATAACAGAACTATTTTAGTGTAATAAGAAGATACAATTTTTGTCCCATAATCCCTATCGCTCTAAGCACTGTGCATTGGTCCAGTTATGTTGTTGCTTTATTAGCCTAAACAGGGTGTCCCGAAATGTGTGGGCAATCTCTGGGATTCATATTGTCGGTATCAGGGTTAAAACTAACTAAGTAACAATTTTATGTTCTGAAGATAGCAATTTTATTAAAATTTGCTTTGAAACAAAAAAAAGCCTTTGCTAACATGTTTTATATTGCTATCAAAAGTAATGGATTCTATAAAGAGTTGCTTCTAATTTTTACAAAAAAAACCCAAAGAACGTTAGAAATAAGAGTTTTGGTACTTAGTGAATTTTACCTCTTTTGTAACCTAGTAATTTTACCATATAGTGCATAAATATAGTAATGTAATTGTATACAAAACCACTAAAAACAATTGTTAGCTCACTTAACTAAATTAATGGTTTGACTTGATACACCACCGACTAATATTCTGTCTCGACTTTTGCATTTAAAAAACTAACTAAGTTGACTTATACCATAGAGTAAGGAAATTATAAGGTTACCATGGAATAGCCGATTTAAGGACAGGTCATGCGAAAACTCCCAATATAATTTTATTCGTTTCTTGTTGAAATACCGCCAGTTAGTTATTTCAGTAAGCTTACGTGTCTCCCCACCGCTGATTTTACACGAGGCGAGGCTTGGACCGACGCATTTAAAGTGTAAACTGGCAAAAATGACAAGCCTGCCGCCAGCCTGCCGCAAAAGCAGTACGAAAATTTTAGCATGCCATGGTTTCTCTTATCCGTAGGTATGTTACTTTATGCTTATACGGAATATTATTTATTTACGTTTTAGGTTACTTAGAAGTTTTACCGTTACCACAAAAGTTTTCTTGCACTTAATAAATTTTAATATTTTACGTAAGGGCTTTAGAAGTCCAACATGGCGGTTTTAAGTTGTTCATATAATGGAACTATTACCGCAAGTAACTTAGGTATGCTAAACTCTTTTGTGAGAAAAATGTTACTTACTGACTTTAACCTTTATACCGACAATATAGAACAGATTAAAATAATATGACAAGTTTCTATAAACTTTTTTTCGCCTCAGATAGGGCGCCGCTAAAAATCGGTTTTACTTAAATAACTAGTACATAGTATAATATTTTTTTATTATGACATACATTACTAAAGACTTTTAAAATGACACTCTCTTATAACATTTGCTTTTATTAGGACGCTTAGGACGGACTTATCCTCACAAAATAGTGTGTGTGACTTTATTTTTACAACCTGTATGTTAAAGAAATAAAAGTAGTACTTTTAAATAGCCCAAACCCTTAGCTAAAAAGGGTTTTATTTAAAAATTGATAAATTAAAGCGTTTTTGACCAAAACAAATCTTTGTTTAGTATAAACTTTTCAAAAAGATTTTTTTTATTTTCACCACCAAAAAAAATGTTGCAGTATTGTATAGAGTTTTATAATCTTTGATAATTAAAGCTAGAGAATGCATGCGCTTAGAGGAGAGCCCATATTAAGCTGACATACAGTTATTTAATGCAACCTTATTTAAGCAAAAGTCGTATTTCTCGAATTTATTAATAATAAACAGAAGCACCTGTTTTTAAGCTAAGGGTTTAAGCAGCTATTTAAATATTCTATTTGTATTGTTCTAATATACAGGGTGTAAAAATAATGTGCACTATTGTGTAAGGTAAGCCCGCCACTGGCACTCTAATGAATGCAAGTGTTCTAAGAAGGCACCATTTGAAGGAGTCCATAATAGTATTTGTCATATTAAAAAAATATTTTATTATACCAAGTACTAAAGAAGTTATTTAAGAAAAACCGATTTTCTGCGAGATGGCTTTAGAAAAAAAGTTTGTATGAACTTGTTATATTATATTTATGTATTCTATATAAATCCTTAATACTGCCCTCATATTCCCAGACACGCTGTATACTTTTTCAGTTAGCTAAACCTGTATATGATTAAAATTAATATTTTTGTTAAATATAAGGATAGTAGTCGTTATTATAAGTACGGGGGGCATTACTCAATTAGACTTTAAAGGTTAAAACTATTTTTATATATATAATAATAAATTATTATTATTATTGTTTCTTTTTAGTTACAAAGATACGAAGCAGCCTGCACTATTTTTGGACCTCACACACTTGAGATCTACCAGAACGTCTACAAAAATCTTGCAGAAGCACTAGTAAAAGTAAGAAACGTTTTTAATAAAATTATTATAATTAATTACTTTGGTATCTACAGTGCTTCTCTAAAGTTAGAACTCCCCTCTAACTTTTGAATTGTATGGAATTTTTCATGAAAATTTAAAGACAGCATAAACCAAATATTAGGCAAGAAATGACAGATATAAATGTCAAATTTAATGTTGAGAGCCATTTTGAACAAAACATTAAATGGAAAGAAGTGTCTGTGGCACAGCATTTTACCGCCCTTGAAGACTTTATAACCCCAAAATTTAAGGTCTTTACTTTGTCCTACGACAAAATTGCGATACAATAAATATTTAAACAAAATATTATTTGGCTTTTCTCCAGAATAAAATTAAAAAGTTTATTTAACATTTTATAATTTTTTTTCAGTTTTCTTACAAGTTAATCAGTAAGTTTTTAGGTAAACTGTTTACCACATTTTTAGTAAACTATTTACCACATTTTTGAGACGCAAACCATTGGCCCAGTTCTCGTCTGGCGTCTTGTTAAGATTTTATTTTATTAGATTATAATAATTTCAACCGAGTGCTAATGAACCTTTGTTTATAGATTAAAACGTTTGTATTGTAAGTAACTTAATATTAAATTTTTATTATTTTATTTATTTTAAAGTAATAATAACTTTTATTATATTATGTAAGAGCAGAATAGTTCTTCATAATGTATAAAAGTTTTAATTTTCATAAAATGTTAAATAAACTTTTTAATTTTATTCTGGAGAAAAGCCAAATATTATTTTGTTTAAATTTAATCTCCCAGAAAACAAACAAAGCATAAAATACAATAAATATTACCTAAATATCTGATTTGGATAGCCATATTTTTAAAACTAATATCTAAAATTAAATATACCTAATGTGGTATTTTCTTAAAGGTCCTTTAAATCCCTTTTAATGGTTATATAATATACAAGGTACGTCATTAAAAAAAAATCTATACATTTTTGTCCTACCCTGTATATTAGCACCAATATCACCATTAAATAGATTTTTAAAAGAGCAATAAAAATACCATGTTTAGTGAATCTAACTTTAAAATGATGTGCGACAAGACTCTTTCCATTAATTTTATTATTTTTTTAGAGGGTCCTAAATTTAGACAAGCACTGTATATATTTAAGCGCAAAGCCATAATTTTCAGACACTTTGTTAGAAACTTCTGCTGCACTAATTTACAGGATCTTTCTTCTCCTGGTTTATTTCCTTTTCACTTACAAACAAAAAAAAACAAAATGCAACGTGTGTTGCCTATACCGCGGCAGAATATTATGTCAAACGCAGTATCGGTGGCTTTGGGCAGTACAAACTGCACCACTTTACTGGTTGTATTTTTGGGCAGTACAAACAGCAGTATTGTACATGATATATTTTTAAATGATCCTCTGGTTATTGAGACCTTTAAATATTATTTACAAAAAGAAAAAATATTTAAATTAAAAAAAAAAGTATCTGTCTACTGGATTTTGCGATATATGGCTTTAGCTTGTTACCATACCAGTTTTCCTCCGATCAATAAGTGCCTAGTGATGTCGGACACGGTTAGTATATAGATGGGTGACCGCTTGGTAATATATGTATTAACCTATTTAAACTAATATTGAAAAGGCTAAGTTAAATTTTTAGTAAGTTCAAAAAATTCAATACAACTGTATTTTGAACGATTAATTGTAAAAAAAATAAAAACTCTTAAAGCAAAATATGTAAATGTAAAAAAGTCCAAAGAGTAGTGTAGCAAATTTTATGGAAATATTTGGAGTGATAGGAAAGTTATGGTAAAAGCCATTTTTTTTAAACTTTAACTTACCCTGTATCTTGGAAAAAAATTTTCAGACATAATTTTATTTGAAAAATTTTCTTATTTTCTTGCATTTTGTACAGTGATAAAAAGAAAAGTACCAACCTCAAAATAACCCTGTATAATCAATTATTTTAAATACAACTTTGCTATTACTTATACAAAAAAAACTAGGTTTAGTAAATACCAGAAAACTACTACCGCTTCACGTTTTTTTAAATAATATAAGAGGTTATCACTGACGCTTTTTTAAAAATCTGCACAATAGATAGCGCAACGACCAACCTTTAACTTTGGATTTATTCCACTTGGCAAGTGCAAACCGACACTTTTATAATCTGTTGAGCAAACTCCACAATCTTAATGGTTATTTGTTCAGGCGTTCTAGCGGAAAAATAAAAGTAAATAATAAAAAGAAGCAAGAAAAGAAATTTCTATTTATTTGATTTAATATCACGTTAGATAGATTTAAAAGCAAAGTTAATTATTTTGTTTACAATATTTGAAGTTTTTTTATCATTTTAGTTAGTTTTAGTTGGTAAAGTACCTTCATGCCTTTAAATATTAACTTTTTAATGTACGCTGGGACAAAATTTAAACCACCAAAAAATTGATCCATGCGGTATGTTGTTGTCCAATTTAGCCCACCAAATCTTTGGATATAAGCGTTCCAAGCCATTTTTTGTTAATAATACGATTTAAAATATTTTAAAACATTACATTTTCTTGCTTAACAGTGACGTCGCATAGGTCACGTATATAAACCGTGTTTGAATACATTCCGAACAGTGGTTTGAGAAACAATATAGTTATCCTTGGTGAGCGGGCATATGCATTGAACTCATTAAAAACTTTTTCGTGGTCATTTTTTGTAAACATTTAACATGGATGTAAAATGGCAAGTAAAAAGTTTTTATATTCAGCGTAAACTAACTACATATTAAACCTAAAAAATAAAAATAATATTCATTACCTAATAACTTACTGGACTATAACGCAACGGTTTGAAAACCTACATTTTCTTAATTCTCATATTTTTTATCGTCATTTTCGGAATTAGGTTTAAACCACTTCGAGTGAATATGGTTAGCAAGAAGAATTTGACTCTAGTACCAAGGTATATTTTTGTCCCGTGCTGCTAAAATGTCTGAGTTAGTACGTGGGTTTAAAAATGTGTACAAAGAGGTTTGCCTATTGGTAACGGCGGTAGAATTAATTTAGTTGGTGGTGTGTTTTAAAGGTGTGCTTTGCGATGTATTAAGTGTAAGCGCGACGCCCACGCGTGGATAACTTTTATAAAACATGCTTTTAAATGGGAGTGGCTCATATTGGACCCAGCCCAGAGCTAGCCCATTCTGTTGCCAGCCACACGTGGATAGGTTTGTGTTCGCCGCACAGATTTCGTGGGTCTTGTGCAGTATTGGTTTGTTTTAAAAATCTGAAATATGGTTAATCCCGAATTGGGTCCAATATGCGGTAAACTGATCAAAAACGTGGACGTGGGAAGGATGGGTTGAGCGTGGGCTACGCATGTACTGTGCGTGGGCTGGGCGTGGGCTGGGTTCAATTTGCGGCGGGCCTAAACGACACATGACCCATATTCGGACCTTTCCCTTTGCTAAATAATAATTTCTAATAAATGTGGGTCTTCTTTTATTTTTGTTGGTCAGTATATTTTATAGATACAAAATAATTCTCACATTTGTTAATTATAGTTTTTCCTATGGATGGATTTTTCTCAATCCAGCCATTTGAAAGCATGATATATTAGAGATAATTTTGTAACTCTCTTTTATTTATCTAAAGCCATAATAAATAATACTCATTTAAAATAAAAATAAATCTTTATTGATCATAATTTAAATAAAAGAAGCGTAAAAAATCATAAAAATAAAATCCTGAGGATAGAGACTTTGAAATCTAGTTTTAAAACATAAAAATCTTGTTTTTTCGGCTTTTTTGTGCTGAATTTACATACATATACTAAAAAAGTCGATGTTATTAGCTTTAAACTAAAAATATATTTTTATTTCTTTTTTACGACGGTTAAAAATATGCTATTTTTATTGTTTAAATAAGCACAATTTTTATTTCAGTGCACTATAAAAGTGTTGTCAAAAACTATTTTTATAACCTTTAAAAAATACTGTGTTTAATTGCCATGCAATCCTTTTTGGAATTTAATAAATTTATTACTTTTTAAAACAAATATAGCTTATTTTATTTATTTTTTAATGAAAAGAATATATTTAAAAGATTGTACAAAAATATACATAGTGTTTTATTTAAAATATCAAAGTTGCCCTATATCGGCCCTTTTGTGTTTGTGTTAACAAAATGTAACAATTAAACGGCGAGGAAAATTTAATGGTAGGTTTACATCTGACATTTGTTACATCAAATTTATGTCGGATAGAAAATTTAGCTAATATAAACTTTTAAAATTCATGACTGATATATTTTCATTTTTTTATATTAGCCAGACTTTTTATCTGGCATAAATATCATGCAATAAATGTCAGATGTAAACCTACCATAGAACTTTGTGCGGAAAACGCATCTTGATAACTTTATTTGTTCTCTGTAAAGGATAAAAGGTCATTGGTTCTAAAGTTATTCGCCGTCAAATTGGGTAAAAATATAGTCGGAGAACCTATACCAGGTGCCGCCAATTGGCGGACCGCGTTCCGGATCTGAACCGCCAACTTAGTTTCTGCGGACCTTGTTGACTCCGAAATTTCATTTTTCCGCGCTGTCTTTGCTTCCCCACACCGGCGCGAAACTTGCGATGCGAATGTTCTGTTGCGGAAGAATTCGCAGGCGAAGCGGTAGCGGTCAAGATTTCCCCACTTTGCCGCGAAAACCAAAAACTAGTTCGCGACTGTTCGCCATACAAATATGAACATCAAAGACTCAAGAAACTCAAAAATTTTTTTAAATCATCACTCCATATATTATGTCATCTTCAATAGTTTTTAAAATATGACTACTTAAATTACTGATCTCGATGGATTGCCAATGTTATTACCTGCGCGAAACAAAATTTACATTCCATGGGCGAAAAAACGGGTTTGTGCGCAAGCAAATCGAGGGTGAACGCGCCTGGCGCCAAACAGACCATCCGCATTATCGGAAAGAATTTGTCGAGGCCGTCCTGGTTTTCGTTCGGAGTACGGTAGCTAATGATCCTATTTATCCCAAACTTTGTCCTTTTTTCTTATATTTTTATAATCTTCGTCTCTTAGATCATATATTATAGGTTAGTGTTTCACAATTTCAACTATTTTTTTGTAACAGCCATTTTTATTTTTGCGAAATGATAACTGCAGCGGAAAAAACCGTGCAAGCAGCGTCTTAAGAAAACAACGCTGACCTGTCGCGACATTTGCGGATTCCGCCCCAGCCAGTCTGAACGCGTGCATAAGTCGCCGTGCCTATAGGTTCGCCGTGATTCCGCGTAGGTCGCGGTTGCGAAAGTTTCGCGTCGGTGTGGGGGATCCTATATTCGGCTCGCCAACGACAAGGCGCCAAGCGCAAGATCGTCAGTCATCGCGGTGCGAGGCGAGTAAGGCGAGGGGCAGCGAGTGCAAGGGAGTAGGGGGTCCGCGCCATCGCCAACCGCTTCCGGCCCGGAGTTTTTTTCTTTCTGAATCGCGACGGTCATACTATTTAAAAAAAGGCCCCTTATAAAAGTAGGTGGTAACCCCTGCCTTATACGTAGGGTGTTCAGTAAGTTTTGAGATACTTTGTAACTAAACGGTGCAGGAAAGTAACATTGATGTTTTTTGTTTGTACATGTCATGACATGTCGTAGTCCTACATAGTTATTAGTAACCTATCAGTTTTGCGCCAGTTTGTGTCCAGCGATTTTAGCGCAATGGTGTCGTGGACGACTATCCGGGCCGTGCAATTTTGAAATACAACTTTTCACGTGGGTTATCTCGAGAATAGTGTTTAGAAGAAATGAAGCCTATACTTGGTGATGACTATCCATCTCGTGCGACCATATACAGTTGGTACAAACAATTTCAGCGGGGCTCGTTTTCGCTTGAAGACGCCTTACGCTTAGGTCGACCGTGTGAAGTAGTTACCCCAGAAAACATATCTGCCGTTCAAAAGCTATAGAAACAAACCGACGAATTACCTATCGACAGTTAGAAGAGACATTGAACATTAGTTTAGCAACATTACACACGATCATACATGAGCACTTGGGTTTTAGAAAAATTTGTACTCTTTGGGTTCCACACAAGTTAACTACCGAGCAGCAGCCACAAAGAGTGAATTGGTGTAAAAAATGATGTCCAAATTCCAGGAGGGTAAATCTAAAGACATAGTGTCGATCGTCACGGGAGATGAAACCTATCTTTATTAGTACGACGTCCCAACTAAACAACAGAATGAGATATGGGTTCTAAAAGGTAAAGAAACTCCGATCAAAGTTCGCAAATCAAGATCTGTAAAAAAATAATGATAGTTGTTTTCTTTCGTTCAAGAGGAATAATTAAACATGTTGTGCTCCGAGAACAGAAGACCGTAAATTCTCTCTGGAACACTACAGTATGCCTTTTAAAACGTATAGAAAAGTTAAGAGTGATTCGCCCAAACTCGCAACTTGCTAGCTGGTACCTTCATCATGACAATGCCCCACCTCATCGAGCTGAACTTACCAGTCAATTTTTGACAGATGCAGGCTTGAGAATTTTGGAACATCCACCTTATAGCCCCGACTTGGCGCCGTGTGACTTTGGGTTGTTTCCTTTTATCAAGAGCCAACTGAACGGACAAAAGTTTAAAACTGAAGACGCGCTACTGGAGGCCTGGGATAAAATGTGCGCTAAAATTTCAAATGAAAAGTGGAAAGCTATTTTCAGTGACTGGTTTGTTTTTGTTATTTTGAAAAAATCAAATAAATGTACGTATATCTCAAAACTTTTCGAACACCCTACGTACCATAGATGGCTTGTTCTGTCAAACCTCTTATTCTTGAAATGAGTTTCACTGTCTGAACTTGGGATTTCGTACAACATAAAAAAATTATTTTATTCAACACTTACATATATGTCCATTATTGATCAGATTTTAAGAGTATAAAGTATCCTAAGTCACTAGTGACTTAAACAAACCCGTGCTTACAAACAAAATATATATATAACAACTACAACTTGCTTTACAAGAAATTACAAAATTTCGTTGTTGGTGTTGACAATGACAAGTAACAAATAATGCATAACGTTTTAAATTATTTTTAGCTTTTAGGCTTAAAACTGACGAGGCGGTTTTTGCCGACTCGGCAGCCGAGTCGACGACGAAGCGGTGTAAAACACACGATTCGACGGGTTGCGATTGCTGACTGCAAAAAATCAAGTATTTCGTTGCTTAAGTATTTTAAATTTTTGGTGATGATCATTTGTTTTCCCATAAAACTGCATATTGTGCTGTCGTTTGGACATTTTTAAACGCCTTTCTTCAAAACCAAAAAGTTAGGTTATGAATAAATTAAAGGTTTTATATCAGAAATGACTTGTAGAATTCAAATCCTAAAAAATATACAGGGCTTTCCATTTAAAATATCAAAGTTTATATCTTTATTCTTTATTCTTTATTCTTTATTAATGCTCACATACAAAATTGTATTTACACACGTCAAATATATATATACATAATAAAATTCAATAAAAATTCACACAGTCACAGATAAATCAATCAATAACAGTTTAAAAAATTTCACTCTTAGCTTAACAGTACAAACATATTAAAATATTAAAATCTAAAATTTAAAAATTCTTCAATAGAATAGAAACCATTTTGCATCAGCAATCTTTTAACCGCTTTTTAAAAGAGGAAAGGGACATTTCTTTTAAGTCGCTGGGAAGCCCGTTGAAGAATTGAATGGCAAGGCAACCAGGGCCATTCTGACACCTCTTCAAGCGATTATACCTTGGCATCAAATGCTCTTTAGCTCGCGTATTGTATGAATGTATATCCTGATGGGTCATATACAAGTTCAGGTTTTTCTTTACGTGTACTAGGTTTTCTAGTATATAGATTGATGGAAAAGTTAAAATTTTATGCTGAATCGGTTAAACCGAAAGTAACACACAGGTGGAATTATATCCAAAATTGGCATCCGGTGATATAATATAACCTCTCTAAATTTGAAAACTATACGGTTGCACTGAAGAAAATAGATTGCTGGATAGTAATTTCGTTGTTACTGTTTACCCCCTGGGGAGATTTTGGGGTGGTCTAGAAGGTGACCAGGAGGTCGAAATCATTTTTATTCGTCACGATTAGTTTTAGTGTACCCAATTAAGTAGCAATGCATAAAAATTTTGTTATTCTTTTCAGGATCAGAAACTAGATGCAGGGCCGGAGCCTGAAGATCTGTCAAAGCTAAACCTTCTGTCTCTTGTAACACCAGTTGTTTTCGATACAGCTGGTTTCTTCTATAACTTTGGAGATGTCTTAGAACAGCCGCCCAAGTCTGTTAAAATTGGTCAAACTGTATCAGTAAAATTTGTAAGTATATCACCATTTAGTTGTACCCAATACAGGGTGTTCCGAAATTCATGCATCAAATTTCAATGTCATATTCTACGTCGAAAATAATCCCTGGTTTCCTTTATAAACATATGCCCGGAAAAGCTTCCTTTTAGAGATAGAGGTTGTTAAAATTCTAATAAAAAAGCATTTTTTATCATAATTTTTAAACCGCTCTGGTATACTAACAGGCATATCTTTTTATGTAAAATAATAAAAAAAATACCAGTGACGTTTGTACCATATTTGTATGAACTATTTTTCAAGAGAAAAAGGGTGCGCCACTGCTTTTTTCCAAAAATATACCTTTTTTTTAAATCCCCATTGAATTTGGAACAAATTTGATCTCTTGACTTTATTTTGAATGATGCATAGTTTTCAAGGAATGAAATAAAAACCACTTTGATGCATGACAGAGTTGCCAACAAAAGCTTTACAAAAATAGATGTAAATTTTAGGTTTTAAATGTTGAACAGTTTTGTCATTATTTTCCAAAATTTGTCATGTATAAAAGTGGTTTTATTTTTTTTTTTTTTTTTTGAAAACTATACATCGTTCCGAAAAAACTCAAGATATATATATATATATATTTGTTTTAAATTCAATGGAGATTTTAAAAATACTTTTGTTTTAGGAAAAAGCAGTGGTGTACCATTTGTTTCTTAAAAATAATCCATACAAATATGGTACGGACGTCACTGATAATTTGCAAAGATTTCCTTTAAAAACGCAGCAAGCCACTGCTACGGCGCATTCACCATAACTTGCGATGATTGAAAAAGCTATGCAATTTAATTAAAAAAAAGGGGTAAAATACGTGGAAAATGGGATTTAAAAAGGTCAAAATTAAATATTGTCCTTTACTTTAGCCTAAAATCAAGTGGTGTGTGCAAAAAGAAGGGAAAATAAAGTGAAAATAAAGTTTGTTTGATTTTTAACTTTGATGATGGATATCTCAAAAACAAAACGTTTCCGAAAAAATTCTTTCAGATTTGGGATCAACGCTTCAAAAAATAAACCATACGCCAAATTTCGTCTAAATCGGAGTTGCTTTCATTTTCTAGACAATTCCAAATAAAATAATAGCAGGTAGAAATTAGAAAAAGAATGCCTGGAGCCTTGTTGCTGCTTTAGACCGTCTTTTTTCCACGCACTGGCAAAAATTTTGCATTGAATAATTTGAGGTGGTATGATAAGCAGGTATACATGTCGTGCCATTATATTATTGTATCAAGTTTAAAATATTCAATATCCAGGGTGTTACAGAATGGTGTTAGGAAAATTTTTATATGTAAAAGATTTTACATCAGAAAATATAAAGAAAAGTTTATACAGTGACCAGCAAGAAGTACGCAACATATCGGAAATTCCATTTGCATGTCCGATAACCTAACAATCCATTTTGACATATGTCTTGTGAAGAGCGGTATGGCGGAAAATTTAAATAAGCCATTTACGAAAAGTTAAGTTAGGTCACAAAATATTTAAAAAACTTTTAGAGTAAAAATGTTTAGAATTTAATTCTTGACTCAAGTAAGTATGTATTTAACTAAGAGTAAATTTGCCAATTTTTAAAATATTTTTTTACAAAGTTTAAAAGTACCATTTTTTTACCAAACTAGCTTTATTTACCTAAAACTTTATATGTTAAAAAAACAAAATAAAACATTTTTTTGTTGCTCGGGCCACCCCTTAAAAATTGGTGCCCCCCTGTAAGGTTGAACATAAGAAGAAAAGAAATAGGTACTAGGTAAAAGCTAGTAAAATTTATAAAATTTTGGCAACCCCTAAATATCTTCGACCGCCCCTTGGCCACCTCTAAATTAAAAGCTGACGTCGCCACTGTGTTGCAATGTTTTATTTCTAAAAATCTTTCCAATTCTTTTTCAAACGTTAAAATACTTAGAAATGGTCAAATTTATTGATCCTAATTATTTTCTACTTATGAAGACAAGTTTTCACATTTTGTGCATAAACTTAAAAATTACCCCTTAATCTACTGATTTATTTTAATGTCATTTACATTTATTATTTTATTGGTTTAGCAAGGATAATAAACCGTTTACCATATTTTTCTTTAAATTTTACAAAAATGCAGACTATTTTTACCATAACTCATAGCCTAAAGAAAATAAAGGTAATTGTCTAGAAACTGTCCGCAACTCCGATTTCGACGAAATTTGGTATACGGGGTTTTGGAGCGCTGATCACGAATCTGAAAGAATTTTTAGTCGGAAACGTTTCGTTTTCGAGATATCCATCATCAAAGTTGATATTTGTACTAATCTTATTTTCACAATATTTTCCCTTCTTTTTGCACAAAATTCATATTATAATACTTAAATGGCTCACAATATTTCATTTAACATCAAAAAACCCTTTAAAAACATTTTTTTATTATTAATTATATTAATTCAAAAGCTTTACTTTAAACAAACTCGTGTATGCAACCATAAATACATCTACATATTGTATTTATGGTTGCAGCATTTATGGGTAAATTATTTTCAATTTAATGAAAAAAAGTGTAAAATAAATAAAAAACAGGTTTTTTAAAAGGTGTTTATAAAATATTGTGTGGCAATTTAGTGTTTTATAAAAATTTTGTGCAAAAAGAAGGCGGAATATAGTGAAAATAAGGTTAGTGTAAATTACTACTTTGATGATGGATATCTCGACAACGAAACGTTTCCGACTAAAAATTCTTTCAGATTCGTGATCAACGCCCCAAAAACCCCCGTATACCAAATTTCGTCGAAATCGGAGTTGCGGACAGTTTCTAGACAATTACCAAAATAAAAATGTAAGCTAGAAATTAAAATAAATGCTCTAGTAGGCTCTGAAGACAAACGAAAAAGCAGGTTTAAGATAATTCCATGCACATTTAATTTTAAGGTTTTATTTTTTTCTGTTAGGGTAATGAGCTTATAAGTTATAGTAAAAATTGCTTATGTTTTTGTAAAATGTAAAAAAATAATTCTTCATTTAACTTGCTAAACTAATAACATAAACTTAAAAAACATGATTTTTCTCTAAGAGAAAACTACCTTTATTTTTTATTTTTAAGCATAATATCATTTAAAAATTTTGTTTTGAACAGCATTTTAAACGACTTTATTAATGTTACAAGGGTATCAAAAGATTCATGAAAATAATTTTGGACATATTAAAAATAAATTATTTTACATTATTATAAAAAATGACCTAAAAAACTTTTATAATTTTCTCTTCAAACACCTACTCTTCCAAATTCCTACACAACAGAATGTTTTAGCTGTAAACAAAGGTGATCAAGGCGTTTTCGCCAAATTATGGAGCTCAATAAAATCTTGTATTATTGTTTTTATCGCCCACAAAAAGTGTTCTAAATAAATTTTTCTAATTACGTTTTGCTAAAAAATAAAAAATTGAGGTGGTTTACTTCCAAAGAAGAATCGTGTTTTATAAGTTTTTGCAAGCCCTGTAAACAAAATCAACATTTTCTCTTCGTGAATACTTTTTTTTAAAGCAAACATTTTTATGAAGAATTACTTTTTTTGAAAAATGTAATTTTGAATCCTTTTGTGCTTTTGTTAACCCCATTCAGGGACAGTCTGTACATAAGTCGTTTTATAAAGTAATTCAACTTATTTAAACTTTTTTTTTATTTCTAATTAAAACTGGCCAAGTCAAATCTTACCTACTTTAAAATAGGTATCTCATGTCTTACTCAATTTTTCTGCGGCGTAGCCCACAGCCAAGCATAATTATAGTATTGAGTTTAACTCACCTATTTTACATTTTTTCTTGGTAGCATATCATTACAATATATTGTTAATAAAACTAGGCAGATATTTAGATTTCATATTTTTTCTTGCGTTTTTGCGACATAGTTTATCCTTTTGTGAAATTGTCTACATTTTCTAAAATGAAATAACAGTGCGCAATGCCCATTCATTATCTGCTACATTTTTATACGCATCCTGTTTATGCTTAAATTAGCCAAGCCCGGGTGATATAACGATCTTGTTAACGGTTGTGTATTAGCGCCTATTACAAGCTTTTTGTATCGGGACACCACTTATTTTTGACCAAGTTTTCTTTCCATATTTTTGCTAAATGGCAAATTGAATAATACATATATTAGGATATTTTCAAATATCTACTTGTAACAGTTCAAACGATATATTAATAAAAAAATTGTATGGGCACCCTCCTTTCTACGCTTACACAGCGTACAGGTTGTATTTCAAATTTTATCTTTTAAGGTCTCAACAAGGTAATTTGATAAATGTCGGTCTATCACACTTCTTTCACGCTCTGAAAATTATACAAAATTAGTTTTTGTAACCTATATGTTTCATTTATCATTAAATAAAAATAGAGTGTCAGGCAGCAATTATTTTTGCTTCTTTTAACGGCCTATTACGTACCTATAAATAAATTAATTTTATTTATTTTACACAAAGAGTAAAAATTCCTTACAGCAAACTATTGGTAAAGTTTTGTTAAGTGCATTATATCTTTTTAAGAAAAATAGGTACTTCCAAACCAAAATAATGCGTTAGGGGTGAATAGGGTTCTTTTAGGGGTAAAAATGTTTTTTGAATTTTCAAGATAAACAGTAAATCCTATTAAAAAAAAATGAAATTTAAAAGTTGTCGACATTAAAAAATCCACAACTTATGTCATAACCATTTTTACCCTAACCTCAAATTTTTTTAAGAAAAGTGGAAAAACCCGTTTTCAGGTTTTTAATACATTTTTAAGTTTCTTAATAACCTAATAGAGGTCGTCAAATCCTTTTATAATTTTGTTTACAAGTAGATTAACGTATTTACTTTTAAATACACAGCATGAGGCTTTCAAATTTTAAAGTTGGTTTTTGGCCAACATAATGGATTTCTATCCCATAGTGCGTAGGTGGTGGGTGGTGCTCCCTAGAGTTTACAAAAAATTTAAAGCAGAATATTATTTTTAACCTCTTAAAATCCCCTACAGAAGAATAATATGACAATCCCCTACTATTATCAAAATGTTTTATGCGCAGGCGAAGTCGTGTCTGCAAGGCCCGTTTTATGACAATTAAATATTGAGGATAAAAAAGTATTTACCTTTTTGCAAGGCCCCATTTGGCGTAGGCGAATTTCTCCGCGAGACCCTTGTATTCTGTGGAAAAAATGTGAGGATCAAAAAAAAGTCGTCCCCTATTTTAACGTTCTACAACTACAACAGCAACTTTCATTTTGCTATTTTTCCTTGCCGCAAGGCCCCCAGGCTTGAGGCCGTAGGCGACTGCCTACACCGCCTACGCCAGCTACGCTACTGTTCCGCACCTTTTAGAGATACCCTGTATATTTCTTGTACATTTTACATTAACCTTATCTGTCCCCTATTATGCACAGGCAATAACCATCATTCATAGTCTTGCAGGAGCATGACTTCTGAGCATTTTTTAAAAATAAATAAAGAACAATGCCAATATCCGAACACTCGGGAGCATGTCAAGCCAAGTTCAAGCAAAAGGAACCAGCTACAGCGCTGCGTGTAATATTACACGAACTACTTGGTGCCACTTTTGACCCCTCCATAACTTAAAAACCTATTCAACGTAAACACATGAAACTACATGTGTTTATTTATATCCATAAGGATAACTAAAAGCCCAAACTTAATAAAGCTAGCTCAAACGGTTGTAAAGATTTAAAGGTCCAAAAGTCGTCAATTTTCCACTGACTGACCGACATATAGATCAAAAACCTGACCCACTTCCAGATGACCTAGAAAGATAAAATTTAAAATCTAGCTCGGTAGTGGTGTGTATAAGCATAGGAAAAGTCTGAAAATAAAAAATTTAAAAAATAGGGGGTTAAGGGGATCCCCATACAAGAAAAAGGTTTTTAATTATAGTGTTTGAGCGGTTGGGTAAAGCTCAATGTTATTTCTAACGTTTAGGAAAATGTAGACAATAGCTTAAAAAGAAAACTTTAGAGTAAACATAACAAAAAATATTGAATCTAAATACCTACCTAGTTTTCTTTACAAAAAAGTAATTATATCCCACCAATAACATAAATGTAAAAACGTTAGCCAAGTCAATGCTAAAATTATGCTCGGCTGTGGGCTTCGCCTTAAAACGAATGGAGATTCAAATGAGTGCCAGGTTTTGTACAAAATCCAAATATGTATGAGATCCTAAAGTAGGTTAGATTTGACTTAGCCAGTTTTTATCGGAATAAAAAATATTTAAATAAGTTAAATAACTTTATAAAATTACTGATGTAAAGAAAACAGCATAGTTTTAATATTAAACTTGGCTTACTTTCTTTACATTTTTGTTTTTGGTGGGATTTTATTTACAAATACTTTATTAAATAATAAATTGGAAATTTAAAGAATATTTCTTGTTTACTGTCTTATAGATACAATTTTATTTGATGACAGAACAGAGTGTGCCAATTACTTTCTCTTAATTAAAAGCGCTCCGAACAAAGAATCACGTTACTTTGTGGGCGCTATTTTAAGAACGATGTTAGAATACAAACATGTTATATAACTATAGCAACATATAAAGCTTGGATTTCTTTTTTGAGCCAAAAAAAACTTTTTTTATCTTATTGATATATACTTTAACCTAAAGGTTTTTATCTATACAAAGTAGGTTTTTTTGCAGCATTTATATTATTTTTAATTATAGCTAAAGCCATTTACCTTATAGAGTAAGAGCCCGTGGGCGACAGACCTTCGCTACTTTGTTAAGGTGAAAGTTTGTCAGTGCATGCTCCCCGACATAGGTAGAAGCGATGGTAAACTATAAAGTTTGACTTATAGTGGCTTTGGCAGGTACCAGATACTACAGGTTAATTATTTAAAACTTAACTTTCGTCATTTTGTAAAAGCTGTATATTAGATTTGTTACTTGGGTACCTATTTAATGATATTTTTCCAGTCGCCAGAAAGTTTTGACAGTTTAAACAATTTGGCAGACAAAGATTATAGGGTGGAATAATGGTCCGAGAAAGTCCAATATTTCTGTAATGATTGACAAAAAGTCTTATATTAGAATTGTAAGGTTTTCAAATAGACATGCCCTAAAAATATTTTGATGTATACAGAGTGTCCTAATAAACAATAAAAAACTCACCTTCCAGCAATAACTTACTTATCTAACTGACGAATACTATTTGACGTTAAAAATATTAGAATAAAAATAAATATGTCTCTACTTTTCTGAGAAACTTTTGAAAAAATATTGTTTACTTGTGCAAAGTGTCTTTTCACACTTAAAGCTTATGTGTAACTGCTTTTTGGTGCAAAAAGTATCACTTTTGCACTTGTTGGAAAAATTATAAATATTATGATCCGGCCAGTATAAAAAAGTTCAAATTTTAATTTTGTAATACAAACAAAATATAACAAAATTTCTTCATTTTCAATTATAAAATAATTTTGCATGCAAAATCACCTAAGCATACTCTATTTCTGGCTTATAGGCAAAATATCCGTTAGCTGCTTATGCAGAAAATGCACGTGCAATGAGGTTTAAAATTCCATACATTGGCCATCAAAATGCCCATTTAGATTCTCATATGATAAGTTCAAAATTCCATAACTCAGAGGCTTAGTTTCCGTATGGAAATTTGCTTGCCTATGCATATATACATAATGCTATTTTAAGAATTTTATTTTAAATTTCCAGTTATAGACAAAAATATTTTCAAATAGATTAACATAGGTACATTTTAATATTTATAAAGGGCGTGTCTGAATGTGGTAGACAATGCGGTGCAAAAAGTTTTGTATTTAATCGAACTGCAGTAATATGAGTTAATTATACCACGATTTAAATTACACCTGCAGCGGGACTCTGTGCTCTATAGAATTCTTCACCTCGCTTTCTGTCGTAGATTTGTACTTCGAGAAGTCGATAACTGAACTTCTTGGTACTCTGTGTAACAATAGCCTAAATATCGGAAATGTTCGTAAACTGTCTATATGTGTAAATTACTTCTGTTTAACTGTGCAAGATGAAAAAGGACACACATACAGCTATTGCGAATTAGATATACGGAATATCATTATTAAGCAATTAAGTTTTTAATTATTATTTTTGACACTGAACATAAAAGGATTAGGTTTTTAATCGAATTGAATAAAATCAAATTATTCTTTTACCTCGGAGTCAATTTTACACTATGACATTAGCAATTATTATGTCTATCGGATATTAACTCCTTTTATGAAATTTAATAGATTAACTTAACCTTTTTTCAAAATAAATAGCTGTCAATGTTCCTCACTTTAAATAATTTAAATGAGTAAAGTAAAAATATGTAACCAATTTATCTAAACTATAAAATTCAATAAGTAACAAAATTTATTTTTACAATTGTGAATCTTTTGCAAAAGTCAAGGTCACTTTGGTTGGACAGTTAACACATTGCTAGAACTAAAATTATATTTTTCCATAATTGTAAAAAACAATAAAATAAATCTTTGCATTTTAATAACACAAAAACAACCAAATCAATCTATTTATCTTAGCAAACTAACGAACACCATAATTTATTTTAGGGTTATGTACGATTTTTTCAAAATTTTGGTAGAATTCGACACGTTTGGAGACCTCGCTTATAGGCGACCAATTTGATCGACTTCAAGCTGTTTTCTTGAACACAGAGTGCAAATAAGGTAGAATGAAGTCGATTTGTAGAATACCACAGTACACGGAGTCCTGCTTCTGATCGTAAAATAAACCTTAACATACATATAAGGTTACACAGTTGGCCATGACATACCCACATCGAGGCCTGCACGTAGCAGGGCCGTGTCTGGGTTTTGAAATGTACCGTTGCCATAAGCTGAAAATCACTGCTCCGTGCCCGACCACATACCCTGCACCGCATGTTAACAAGTAAACTAACAACACCGACCAACGGTTGTACGTTACTTGGTCAGTTTGCATCGAACTTGTGATGTTAATAATAAGCTTTATTTTTAAAAAAATTAATAAAAAAACTTAATAAAACATAAAATAACAATGTTTTCGTAAGTTTTACTCAAGTATTGTTCACAAGATGTTACAAAAAGTTATTTTTACATTGTTAACACTTATTAAATCACTTTTTCTTGAATTTTTTGTTTACGACATCTAACCTTGAACCACTAACTTTTTAATTTTTGTACCTAATGAACTGAAATAAATAGAGCGCGCTTGTGGCGGCTTCGGTTGTATCGGCAAACGTCGATCACCGGAGTTAAGCAGTGAAATGCGGGCCCATAATTTAGATGGGTGTCCGGCGACAGCGGTGTTTCGGGCAGCGGCACACGGTGTTGCTCTGCTCGGGGATGCGGACCGAGCAACAACCATCTAAGTTATGGAATGAATGGTGTGTCAATGAGAAGGAGTAGGGGTCAAGGTACAATAAGCCTTCAGGCTGCAGTGCACCACCTAGGGGGCGGTCGTCGGACCTGGGTGGGATGACCCCGAAAGGGTGCAAAAAAAAAAAAAACTGAAATAAATGGTGACGCCCGTAAACTCAAAGCTTGGTTTGGGAAACATCGGCGCTATACAATCCACGTATGATTTCATTGGCTAGGCATGTTGTAGATCATACGAGACACGGTCGTGCTACGATGCGGGCCTTGTGGGTCATCGGTGTGGTAATGTGTGGTCAGATTTTTACCTATACCATACTTAAAGTTTGTCTGAGATTAAGCAAATAAAAATACAGTTTTAATAATATGTAATTTTTTGCTTAGAATGTTGTCTAACTTAAAAGAAATAAAACTAACCTAATTGCATATTTTTAGACATAAAAAGCATTGCGAACACTTTTTTAAATTGGATTTTATAATTTTTTATTAGAAATTATGTATCAACAATAATAAATACTTATTTTATCAGGGTTTATATTAAGTCTAACAATTTTTACTAATGTAGGTTTAAAATTGTTCAGTTTTTTAAAAATTTTAAACAACCTGTAGAACTCTTTGACGGTACATATTTATATCAGAAACAAGAAATTTGCTTACCCATATTTATATAAACTTTTCTTCAAATTTAGTAATTTAGAATCTGCCCTTTAATTTTCTTCAAAATATTCTGTAACACTCTATATACAATCTGTCCCTGAATAAATCCAACTTAACGTGTTTTTTTTTAATATTTTTAAAAGAAATTATTCTTCATAAAAATGTTTGCTTTAGTTAAGACCATCCGTGTTCACACTGTATAATCCTATTTTAATTTAAGTAAATACATTATTAGGCCTGGCGGAATACTTAATTGCAAAACAAATTACAGCAGACTATTGGTATACTTTTGTTAAATGTAACATAACGATGTAAGAAAAATAATTCCGGACCAAAACAATCTGTTTGGGGGCAAAGGGATAATTTTTAAGAGTAAAAATGCTTTTTGCAATTACAAGCTGAACAACAGATTCTGTTAAAAATGTTAAATGTAAAAGTTGTCTACAAAAAAACTGCAACTTATGTCATAAGCACTTTAACCGTATCCTCAAAAATGTTCTAGGAAAGCAAATAAAAAACAGTTTTTTTCGGTTTTTAATTTTTATCTTTTACATAAATGGTTTGAATAGGCTGAAATTTAAAGAAAATATACTTTATGCTATTCTTAATATACTGTTTTTTTATCAATAAATATTCAGCCGTTTTTATGAAAACTTACTGTAAAAAAAAAGATAATTTTCAACCGCCATTTTGATTTAATTTTTTTCATAAAAGATGGTCCCCAATGGGTTTTTTTTGCTTTTTTTGTCAACTTTAATTAAATACAATAATAAAAATATATACCTAAATTGAAAAAGTTAGAGAAAAAATAAAAAACACAAAATATTCATATTTTTCATCATACTTGTACATTGTGTTCCTTTCGTCAAAAAATAATTTTTTATTTATTAAATTTGTAATTTTAACGAATTTTTAAATATTTCAAAAATGTAGAAATATTTTTAAATGTGAAAGGTGGATTACAGGTATACAGTGTGTCCCAGGATAAGTATTACAAGAGGATAAATAGAACACAATTTTTAAATTTTAAATCGGCATTTCGGAAAAATTAGTTGCGTGGTCCAAAACAAAGCAATACAAAATTTTACTCCTATTGGTAATACCCAGGGAAAGTTATGACTAAAAATTGTAAAAAGTACCCAGTTTAAAGTACTTTTATTTTTAAAAATTTACATGTTATGCACTTAAATACTCGATAGGGCCAATTAGTTTTGGACCCTGCGACCAGTTTTCCTAAAATGCTTATTTAAAATTTAAAAATTTTGTTTTATTTGTCCTTTTGTATTACTCATTCTGGGACACACTGTATACCTGTAATCCAACTTTCACATTTAAAAATGTTTATAAACTTTTAAAAATATTTAAAAAATTCTTTAATACTACGGATTTATTAAATATTATTAATTTTTCGACGAAAGTAACACAATGTACGAGTATAATGAAAATGTCAATATTTTGTGTTTTTTTTTTTAATTTTTCTTCAATGTACGTATAAATTTTTTACTGTATTTATTAAAAGTTACATTTTATTTAAAATAGTCTAAAGTATATTTGTTCTTAATTTTATCCCAATCAAACTATTTTTATAAAAGATAAAAATTTAAAATCGACAAAAAGTTTTTTCTACTTTGCTCATAAATTTTTGAGGTTAGGGTAAAAATTGTTATTGTATAAGTTGTAGGTTTTTTTAATATCGACAGCTTTTACATTTAACTTTTTAAATAGGATTTATTGTTAAGCCTAAAATTGCAGAAAAACATTTTTACCCTTAATCCCCTACCGCATTATTTTGGTCCTAAAGTGTTTTTCTTACAAAATTCTACCATTTGCTTGCTGTAAAGAATTTTTCTTACAAAATTCGACCATTCGCTTGCTGTAAAGAATTTTTTAAATCATTTACTCCGCTATTCCGCCTGATCTATATAATACATTTTTTTTGTGTATCTTTTACAGAGTCTAAGGTATTTCGTCTATAAATTGAATTGGAACACCATGTTCTCGTGACATATTAGTTTTCGGCTTTTATACAATAAGCCATTCCGTTAAACAAACCGCAGCCACCACTGTCTTTAATTATACTAGAAAAATTAAAAAAACATAGTATTTTTGTAATTCCCAAAAGAAAATAATATGAAAATATTACAAATAAACATTATTTTTTTTTATACAGCGTGTCTTCGGAAGTTCTTGCCAAATAGGAAACTTTTTATTTATTAACTTTTCGAAAAAAGTGCATCCTCATAAACAGTTCTGCTTGATGAGGAAATACATTTGTAAAAAAATATTTTTATGTTGGGTGTACATGGTGGCCTAAGAAAGACTTGTTTCCAAATTAAGATACAAGATATTTCCTAATTAAGGTATAAAACTTAAAGGGGTGAATTTTTTTTATGTCATTTTATAAAAATAAGTTTCTATAAATATATGTCCAAAGTTGCTTCTTTTCTAAGATACAGGGCGTTAATTATTTTTTAAAGAGTCGGTATTTTATATGATGATACATTATATAAACCAATCAATTTTTCTTCGAAAAAATGGAACAAGCAACTTCGGAACATATTAATCTACAAAATATATATTAAAATATTCATTAATTATTTGTTAAACAACCTAAACGTATTATTATTAAACCAAAAAAAATCTTAAAAAGTAACGATCAGCTTTAATTTAGGGGATACTTGGGGGTTGTTTTTTATCAAGTTTTTGTAGAAAACTGTAGTTACTAACCTTATTTTGTTTGTCTTTTGAAACCTGTTATAAGCTTTAATATTGCTTTTCTCAGTTTTTTTTAAATGCATAATTTTTTAGGTTATCCGCGAAAAATCGTCGATTTTTTCGTGAAAAAATTGTTATTTTCAATCAATATTAGTGGTATGAAAAAGTATATAGAATTTCTTTTGCTAAGAATCATTTTTTTAAATTGATTTTTGTGGTTAAGATGTAATAAAAAATGTCCACCCCCAGCAACCAACCTCAGGGTTGTGCCACCCTTTGGTTTGATATAGGTTTTGATCCTTGGGCTATACACTACTTTATGTTAAAATTTCAAATCAATCTATGCAGGAGCAAAAAATTGCCGGGTTTTACCTTTTCTGAGCTTTATTGCCTGTACTATTAACAGCAAAGTTTTAAAAACAACTATAAAAATAACTTTTCGTGGAAAACTTCAATAGCGGCTACAAACACTGTTTTGAAATTCAAAGTCCGCCTCTTCAAGTTTTTGATTTGTATTATTTTTAATTTTTCTGTTTTCAGTTAAAACAAAAATTACCTATTACACTTTGTTGGGAGTTCCTTGTTTTAAAAAGTTATATGGTAAATAAAACATAATACCCAATTGTTGTCGCTAAAACTTCTATTTTAAAAACATTAACATAATACCTAATTGTTGTCGCTAAAACTTCTATTTTAAAGAAAATAATTTTTGTATTAAATAAAAAAAAGAACAAACAAAATTTTTGATAAAATTCAATCCTAAATAACTTTTTGTTTTTCGGCAAATTTCAATTATCTTTTGGTCCAGTTTTAGCTCCTTTCATCAAGGTTATTATTTAATATGGGGATTGCAAAAGTTTTATCCAGGGTTAGTAGGAAAACCGGAACGGCGGATTATCTTCTTAGAAACTTACTTTTAAATATAAATGAACCGAATTTAGTGCCAAGGGGTAACATAGGGTAACTAAACATGAAAAATTAAAAAAAAATTGCAAGGTTACTAAGTTTTCTCTGTAAGTAACCGAATTTTAAAATTTTAAATGGAATACCTTATTTTTTATTAATGTTATTAATGTGTAACCTGATAATATTATGATTTTTTACTCCTGTCCGTTTCGGAGACAGGGCATTATGCTTTTTCGAAATTAATACTAAAAGGGCTAGGTACGGTTATTTATAATCTTAAAACGATCCAACCAATATTCGTCAAAATTAATGTTGGAGTGAAACTAGACTTTGTAAATTCATAAATAGCATTTTTGCGACGTTTTCAAGATTCTTAAAAAAAAGTTAGGAAAGAGAAATTAAATTATAAAACATCGTAAATGCAATGCCTAAATTTAAATGTCCAGTTACACTCCCTGTACTAATTTTGACGAATTGACTATACCTGGTCGTGTCTGTATTCTAGCTTGATGCCATATCGTCGAAATTGCCAAAAATAGAAAAGCGATAATATTAAGGTTATAATAAAGTTGATACAAGCAATTAATTACAATAATAAAAAAATCATTTTAAATTTAAAAATTCGCCAACCTAGAGAGAAAGCTATAAACTTGACAACCTTTAAAAATATAGTTTTTAAGTTATTCATATTCAGTTCATTTGCACAAATTTTGATTTATTTATATTAAACGGTTGCTAAGATAATTCACCGTTTCGGCTTTTTCTACTAACCCTGTAAAATTAGGTGTTATACATGGGCGAGCCAAATTTTGTATTTTGCCAAACACCCTGTGGAATAATTTAACGTCACAATTTTTTACCAGTGTATTGGATTTTAGAGCGCCCCCTTTTCTTATTTATTTCTGTATTTATATCAATATCTTTATTCGAAAGGAAACACACATTTTTAAAGATGACAATGAAATTTTTTGTGTATTTATACTTTTGCATTTTTTTTTATGATAAAAATATTATTATTTTTTATAAGTTGTTGGTTTTGTAGTTTCCAAATTAGTAATCAGATTTTTGTTTTCTTTTAGGATATAGAGGGTACCACAAAAATGTGAATAAAAAAATACGCTGTAGTACATCACCAGTAAAAAGATCTTTAAAGATCCATAAAAAAATATCACAGTTGATATACTTATCTTTATTAGTTTCGGAAAATGACCATCTAAATCTTAATTTTCCCCAATATGTTCGCATTATATCGTATATTACGAACATTATAATTAAATTGCATTGTCTTCTTTAAAAATTTGTATTTCCTTTTAGAATAAAGATACCGACATAATTAAAAAGGAAATGATAGAAAAAAGGGGGCTCTAAAATTTAATACACTGGTAAAAAAATTGACGGTAAATTATTCCACGGGGTAAAAATGCAACATTTGGCTTTTTCCTGTATAACACCTAATCCTATAAAACTTTTTGAAATCCCTATTTTAAATAAAAATCACCATGAAAGGAGTTACAACTGGACAAACGGTAATTGAAATCAGTCAAAAATTTTAAAAAATATTCAAGATTGAACTTGAACAAAATTTTCTTCGTCCGGTTTTTTTTTGTCCAGAAGTGTATATTATACGCCTAGGGACCAAAGCCTAACTTTTCTTTCCTAGGCGAAAAATGTGTATCACGACCGAAAAAAATACAATTTGTTAAGGGATACAAAGACACTTGGGTCCTAAGCTAACTTTTGTACCCCCAATCCTTATAAAATTTGGGTAAGGGTAATGGGAGGATAAACACTACTTTTTGACGTTAAAATGATAGTTGCTACAATTAAGATGAGATAAGAGATGGGAGCCATCTACAAAAAAATTAAATGAAAAGGGGTGTCTTGTGGCGCATTATTTTAAAACTCCTAACGAGTACTTTATATTTCTAGAATATAAAGTCAATGACTTCATTTACTACAAAATGGCGCTTCTTTAAAAACTACCTAAATACTGGATTTGATGGACATATTTTCGAAACTAATAGAGTTAGATGTACTTAATGTTGTATTTTCTTAAAGCTCTTTAAAAGATTATTTTAATGGTGATACTGATAATATTATACATGATAGGACAAAAAGTAAATATTTTTTTTATAATAGCACCCTGTATATTATATTACCATTAAGAAACACTTTGAAAGAGCTTTAAGAAAATACAACATTAAGTATTTCTTCCCAACGAGCCGTCTTCAAGTCCCGTGGCACTGCAGCCATAAGGCTTATTGTACCAAACTCCCGTTTCAGTGTACCTATTCCAGTAACCCAGTTCCTTGAAGAAGGTGGTATAGGTCTACTGGGTGCGTACCATATGTTTCCGGGAGATTCTAATATCCCCAAAGATTGCCTGTTTTTGTAATCCAATGCCCTCACACTCTGACATACCTGAAACAGTAACCCACATGGGTTACTCTTTCGGTCTCTGCTCCGCACAATTTGCAGTTCAGATCTCCATTGTATAATCCCATTTTATTCAGATTTTCTTTCACTGGAACATGTCCGGCGAGGAAACCTGTGATTGTTCTTAGCTGATTTCTACCCATTTTGAGTAGTTTTTAGCTCTTTTGTGCATGGTCCTTTGATGTATATCTTTCTCATTCATGTGTTGAGAAAGCCTTTCCCAGTGCAGCTTTGCTGGTCTTTTACCCAGTTTTGTACCGCACTTCGGAAGGTTTTTTTTTTTTTGGCACTTCAAGGACTGGTTCTGGCCAGATGTATGTCGTGGCTGACCTCCTTCTAGTCAGTTCATCTGCGTTTTTATTGCCTTCGAATTCCGCAATGCCCTGGCACCCAGATTAACCTCGTGTTGTTGCCTTTCGCCAGTTCCCCTGAGTTAACCGGATAGATCCCGTCAAGACCTGATGATTTTAAATGGTTTAAAGGAATCTAGCGCCCATTTTAATTTATTTTGATTTGCCACTTCTGTTTGCCACTCGCAAATTTTTCACAACATTAGGTACATCTAACTTTTTAGTTACGAAAGTGGCCATACAAATCAGGTATTTATGTAATTTATAAAGAACTGCCATTTTGTGGTGGGTAAAGATATTAACTTTTATTATGGGGTTGAAAAGTTCTTCCCAGAGCTTTAAAATTATATACTACAAGGCCTCCCTTTCCATTTTTTTTTCTAAGAGGGCGCCTAATATAGTAGGTATACGGTGTAATTTATTACATACAAGAAATAAAAACATTTTTTTTTCAAATCTGTTTTTGTATGAACCTTAGTTTTATTAGTAGAAGTTACTTCTGACTAGTAGTAGTTTTAGTTTAAGAATTTTGAGGGTAGGTCTAAACAAATCTTATTAACAAAGGCATGTTCTCTAATTTTTTAAATATTAAATTATCTGTTCTACACTTTTATATCAATATAAAATGGCAATTTCTCTAAGTCAAATTAAACATTTTTACAAGCACATTACACAGTTCCACAAAAAAGTTGGTGGTCCGAAAGACTAGACCATGGTATCTTTATGTTTTTAGGATCTTGATTGTTGCAACTATTATTACGTCAAAAAGTAGTTTATACCCTTACATTATTCATACGCAAATTTTATAAGAAAAAAATTAAGGGCACAAAAATAATCAGGGAGGGGGGATTATTTACGTCCACACTGTATATTATCTATTTAGCAGCCCAAAATATGAAATTTAAGATTTGAATAACCAAACTGGCCACGAAATGGTCATTAATGGTGACTAAGCGTGACGAATTGGTCATCCATACATCAACTTATACATCGCTTTTAAAATTTCAAGAAAATCGAACAATTTTTTGCCCCTCAAATTATTCATACATGGCTAAATAAAAAAATATGCAATTGGTCACAAAATTACCATACATTGGTCAGTATAATTAATTAATTGTTCGGCAAGATTAAGGAAGTTCTGTATTAAATAAAAACATTTAAAGATTAAAATATTTTGTGAGCGGCCCAAAATTATAAATTTTATATTTAAAAACAAATTTTAATAGCTAGTTAAAATTAGGAAATTGGTCATAGGTATTTAATATTTGATTAAAAGATACTGAAATAAATATAAAAAGATTAAAATTTAAAGTTCACTAATTTCAACATAAATATATTTAGCACCCGAGTTAGCACCTCAACATCAAAGTTTGAAGGTCGTTTCATGCTGTAACATTTGGTCACGAATTGGTCACGATTGGTCACAGTAATTGGTCAGCCGTAAAATAGAATTAAGAGAACTTTTGTGTTTCTGAATAAGTTTAATTCAATTAAAAAAAAACACAACACAAACTTTTCATTTAAAAGGCAAGCATAAATAATTTATTTTTAAAAAGACGGTAGAGAATAAAATCTATAAAATGCACACCTCAATAGCCTTTTTCAGTATCACAGGGACCGTAACTTGGACAAAATAATAACATGATAGTCCCTGGGCCAGTAATAAAATAGACTTTATGATAACAACTTCAAACACTTTTAAAAACTTTTTAGGGGGGTTTATTTTGACGAGTCTACCACGAATATTCATACCGCCATATATGAAAGCGGCGTTTTAACCCAGTCTGCCAATGTCAAATGTTTCGGATGTCGGACTGAGCGAACGCGTCACTTTTTTGCTGAACAAGTTGACCACGATGTATTACATGCAATTTTTAAACATTGTGTCCAAAATTACGTTACAGTCACGAAACCCGCCTAGTCCTATACCTGAAACTTGTGTTTGAGCATTATGGTTTCATGGCTGTAACCTTTATTATTTTCGAAAAATGTTTAAAAATTGCATGGTAAACATGAAATGAAATGAAATGAAATGCTTTTATTGTCATTTATATTCCGGATGGACAAAGACAACATCAATAATTAATTAAATAAAATAAGTTCTAAAATTATATAAAAGTCCTTAATTAAAAAGCATAAAAGCTTATCCTAGTTACAAATAAATTATCAATTAAAATAGTTTTCAGTTAAAAAATATATAGACATATTCACAGGAAATGGACAAACAATACCGCGACAAATGAAACAATATACTTATATTAAAAAAAAAAAGAAACAAAAAACAAAACACACTTTTAAAATGAGTTGATATATCAGAGGGATAAGGAGCACCAGACAAGCAAGAATATTATAAGTATTCCTCAATCGAGTAATACTCCTTATTAATCAGATATTGCTTTAGCCGCATCTTAAAAGAGTTAATGCCTCCTATGCCCCTGATATCGACCGGAAGTGCGTTAAACACTTTAATAATACATCCCATCATTGCACCCTGCCAAACAATGCAGTACTATGTAGTGTTGGAACCTTCCAAATGATCTTCTGAATGATATTCGAACATCGAGATATTCGAAATGTTTCAAATATTTCTTCCGAATATTCGTATTTCGTCGTGAAATATTTCATGAACGATCAGTCATGAATTTATATTCGTAAACACCGAACACAAATACGAAAGATGCCAAATGAATGATGAATGATATTTATATCTAGGCGTTTAATATAGACAACCCGTAAAACATACCCAAAACCTTTAGTAATCAAACGAATAAAGAATATCAGCTGTAATATTTATGGTTAAATAGCGCCAAAACTTAAAAACACTCGGAATAAGACGTGAAATAATTCGTTGCCGCAAATAGCAACAATCTTTCACTCGGTATTTCGACAGAATAAAAGCTTATTGGCAATGAAATATTAAATGTTTCGAAAGATCTTTTGCATTGAAATATGAAATATTTTGAAAGATGTTTCGAATGATCTTTCTCAATGAAATATAAAATGTTTCGAAAGATCTTTCGAATATTAAAATCTTCGGAATACGAATATTCGAATATCAAAATCTTTCGAATATGCACACCACTAGTACTATGCGATGGAATGACCAGGTTATCCCCTCCCCTCGTTCGCATGTGCGTACTTAACTCAGAATTTGTCTTAAAAACTGAGGGTTAGTTTTGACAAATGTGGCACAATTAAAAAATAAATAGTGACGGAACCGTGAGTATGTTCAGCTCCCTAAATCTACCCCGACAAAATTCATTGTAACCCATCACTTAACATTGCTCGCAGTGCTCTTTTTTGACAAACAAACACACGAGAAGAATGTAATGTGTGTAATAATGGACTGAATACAAGCTAAGTAAAAGACCCTTAAAGTATTGACAGAAACCTGATCTCGAAGATATCGAATTACATAGGTCGCTGAACATATCTTGGAAACTATGTGGTTGACCTGCTCATTCCACCGCAAAACATTGCGGCAAACTTGTCCGACAAAAACAGTGACACGTTTTCCAGCCCGACCCCCAAATGTTTGACATTGACAGGCTGGGTTAAAAGCGCCGCTTCCATATATGGCGGTATAAATATTCGTGGTAGACTCGTCAAAAGGAATCCCCCTAAAAGGTTTTAAAGTGTTCGTATCATGAAGTCCATTTCATAACTGGTCCCGGGACTATGAATAATGCATGCATTTAAAATTTTCTCTATTCTGCAACTTTAAATCACAAAATTTATTTAAGTAGAAAAGTATTTCTGCTAAACCACTCCAATATACTACTTAATAAAAGAGAAAATAATAAATTATGTATTCAAAATGAATATCTGGCCAAAATAGCTGAAAAGCAGACACGGAAAATATTTCGGAATTTTTCCAGATTTCTCCAATGCCGCTCTAAAATAACTTCGATTTGCATTTCAAATAAACACTTTATTGTTTCAGATCTCTGGCCATCCCAGAAATAATCGGATGACAGAAAAAACATTTCTGACTGTGGAAAAGCTAAACGGTGAAGGAAATTGGACTGTTATAGCAACAGATGGAAATTTTGATACAAGGTGGGTACATTTTTATGAAACAACTAAATTTCTCGAAAAATAATTTTAACTCATAAACAGAAATATAAAACCAAAGGGATCGCTTTAAATGAGGAACTTACAGATGGTGTTGCAAGCAATAAGAGTTTTATTAGGTGGTTTACGTTTACTTTTTTTAGAAAGGCCATTAAAATTTAACTTTTAGTTTTTTTTATCTTTGGAAAATTCACGAAGGCTGAAAGCCTAAATACTAATGTACCGTGGGTGTTTTAAATGGGGTAAGAGGAAGTTTGTTGACACGGGACTTAAAATCTTGAAGATTTGGGGGAAGGAAAGACCTCCGCTGGCAGGAGGTTCCAGAAACTCTAGGGATAAAAGAACGAAATGGGAAGGTCGGGGCTTGTTACGAGTTTCTCTGTTGGGAGCTGCAAGAGGAGGGACTATACTGGATAATTCGTCGGGAGCAGAAGCCGTAAAAGTATCTATAGAAGAGCGATAGATCTCCACGGCTCGACGATGGGCAAGAGAAGGAAGTCTTTGAGTAAGTAAAGGATCATTAATAAGACGAACAGCCCTTCTTTGAATGGCATCAAGAATGCTGAGGTTGTAGGGGATGCCATTCTCCAGACATGAGAACAATATTCCAGAGAGGGTCGAATATGGAACACATACAAAGTGTATAAATTGGAAGGAGAAAAATATTTTTGGCTCGGAAAAGAAATCCAAGCTTTTGAAGCCGCGGTGGCTATAGATACAATTTGTTTATGCCAGTTAAGGTTATTCTCAAATGTGACGCCCACAAGGTTAAATGTGTCTCCGCACTGAAAATCTGGCCACTCTATAAACAAAGGATGAGTGTTTGATGATTTTTTCGCGACAAGGAACATGATTGTGTTTTAGATGCATTAAATTGAACGAGATTTTTGGCGCCCCAATCCAATATCAAATTAAGATCCTGTGAAAGAGATGTCTGCATCGCCCTGCGTTTGCTTTCCAAGTCGGGTTGAGAGATTGGGATTGGTTGTGGTCTTTCAGATTTAACTATTAGCATGGTAATCTTAAAAAATATATATATTTTTTGGTAAAATGTAGAGGGTGTCCGGATTTTGTTGCAATTGCAGGGTATCTTGGTTATTATTAGAGATATAAACTTGCGGTTTTGGCAAAGTGTTGCTACTTTTGATGAAACAAAAGATGACACTAAAAGATTTTTATGTCCCACATCGTTTTTGATTTACTGGGTGAAATTCATTTTGTTTTTTCATTTTCGGACCCCCATCGTATTTTAGTTGTCATTTAACTTACAACAACAGTGAAATAACAGTAAAACTGATGTTGATAAACATTTTTACGTAGAATGTAGTGGTGTCGGTATTTTTTTATTAATTTTATATTTTTCGAGTTATGAACCAAACATATAATTTTTCTAATGGAACACCCTTTATATTTTTTATTAATTTAATTATAGCGGATAAGAGCTTTTCAAAATGTATAATACCTAATAATTATTTTATATTTTTAGACACTAAATTATCGTTTTTAATTTAAAATTCAATTTCTCATAGTGGGCCATGATATGGACTTCATAAAAAATATAAAGTGGGCTCTAAGTTCATATTTATTTTAAATTTTTAGCAACAAAGCTTTTACCATGTTATCCTGCCCAGCACCCCTATTAAGCCCTTAGTTTCCTATAGTAGGGGAGCTCAAGATGCTAAATTTGCAGTTACTCGAGCGTAATAGAGACCTATTGGGTTGCAAAGCTTAGATGATAAGAAGGAAAAAATGTTATATAATGTATACATTTTCATCGGGGCGTTAAGCGGCTATAGACTTTTAAGTATGTCAAAAAATATTTTTATTATTTCGGCTTGTGGAAATGGTTCAAATCGTATTGAATTATATATTTTTCGTTATCCTTGAATTATTTTCTTCAAAATAAAAAAGTAACCACGCTCGAGCATGTCAAAATGACGTTTTTTTACAACTTTGTAGCCCTCCGCTTTCGTTACGTCACTCTCAAATTGTCAGATTAATGGAATTTACACTCTTTAGCGTGTAATTAACTAACCCTATCTTAATCTGACGCGCACGACAATTTCTGGATGGATATATTTTTGTTTTTTACGATCGCCCTTGTATACGGGGCTCATATTTGGTGGAGGATGGGGACCGGTACAAACAGCAGATAAATTTAGTTGAAGACTTAAGTGAAAGTTTGAGCCAAAGGATATCGGGCCTACCCGATTCAAGATTGGAAACTTGAGCACAAGCCAGATCGTTGCGGACGTAAGCACATACGCCACCATGTGGGCGGAGAGACGAAATAAGTTCGTAGCCTGGGTAGAGAAGGTGGCTGGTTGAAGATTTAGAACTTATTTGTGTTTCCGTTAGGAACAGTATGTGGGGCTTAGATGACTGAAGGTGATGGTGAAACGAGTTTATATTGGTGTTAAGCCCACATATGTTTGCAAAAGAAATTAAATTTCTCGATGAAGGCCTCCCGGATGCACCCCTCGCCCGGAGATCCGAATGGAGGGGTATTTTACCTCCGGAATATTTTACTTCCGGGTGTGCCGCCATCATTTGTACATGGTTTGGGGGTTTAAATGAAAAAAGAAAAGAAAATGAAGGAAGAAGGAAAACTGACTCACACACCCAGAACCCGAAACGACCGTTAAGACTTCACGGGTCCTTTAAATTGTGAGTGGGGTGGTGCCTCCTCAGGCGAGGAAAGCTGCTCTACCACCTACTAAGTAAATGATTTCGGCATGCAAACAAGCTGACACCGCACTCTGTGGACAAAAAATGTCATAACTATTATTTTCATAACAACTTAAATGTACAATGTGTGTTATAATGTGTTAAATGTTTAATCTAGCCAAGTTCAAGCGCACCAATTATAATATTACATGAAACTACGTGTCTATATTTATATCCATAAGAACAACTAGAAGCTCAAATTTCATGAAGCTCAAACAGTTATAAAGATATAAAGGTCTAATAGTCGTCAATTTTCCACTGACTGACTGACATATAGATCAAAAACCTTACCCACTTCCAGATATCCTAGAAAGATGAAATTTTAAATCCATCTTGGTAATTGTATGTAAGCGTAGGAAAAAAACATATAAATATCAAATAGTTCAAAAATAATGGGCGAGGGGTTAAAGGAGTCCCCATAAAAAAATATTATAGCGTTTGAAGCGTTACAGGTAGATATTTGAAACTATTTCAATATATCGCTGACAAGACTGTTACAAGTTAAATATAACTGGGTTAATTTAAGGGGTAGTACGACATTCCCCCAAAATAAAGTTAACTACAGGTATAACATATTCCAGGCTAAAACAGCTTAATGCTATAATTTTTTGTTACCAAGATATTTCAGTTACAATTTTATTGAAACTTTTAAAAGGCATTTTCTCAAAACTTCAATTTTTTGAGTTGTGTCGGCCTTCTTCCAAAGTAGCGATATGTATTATTATATTTTTGCTTTACACCGGAAATTGCTGCGATCGATTTCTTGAAAAATAGGCTTTTAAAATTTTGATAATTTGGTATTATTATAAAGTCAGTGGAGGACATACAACTAAAACCACATTCGATTATGCCGAAAATTATGTAAATGTCCCTATTTTATATGGAGCACCCTATATAATATTTATTTTTCAGGCTTTGCGTAAAATTCCAAACATAGTTTATGTATAGTGTTTTATACCTAAGTTCAACCGTTTTCGTTCTTATTTTAAATTTTATGTTTAAAATGGGGTTGCATATCATTACACAGCCTTTAATTTTTTTCTAAAAAAGCCTTTAATATGAGTTAGGGTTGGGTTCTTCGTAGAGAAAGAACTTTATTGGTACACTGTGTTAATATTTTTACAATTAACAAATACAGAGTGGTCAAAAACAATTGCTAAAAACTATAACGAAAAAACACCTTGAAGGACAGGATTATTAAATGGAAACCCCGATCTTTTTTCACTTAACCTATTAAGCATCAAAAATAAGGGTAAGTTTGTATAAAAATATCTTTTTCAAACATTCACAGTTTTTAAAATATTAACATTTTAATATGCATCTATTCTACGAATGCTTTTAAATACGGGCAGGTACGATGTAGTTGACTATGACGCCGTATTTCGTGGTCAGGGCCAACTAGAAGCCAAACTAAGCCGTATTTCAGAACATTGTTAGAATAGATGAATATTAAATTGTTAATATTTTGAAAACTATAAATTTTGGAATAAATATCTTTATACAAACTGACCCTTGTTGTTGATGCTCAATTGGATAAGGTAAAAAGATGGAGATTCCATTTGAAAAAATTACTATTAAGGTTTTTGTTGTTATAATTTTTAAGCATTATTTTTAATTGTAAAAATACCAATACAGCCTACTAAAGAAATTCTTTCTTTACAAGGAATTTAACATCAACTAATAACAAAGGCTTTTATTTAGAAAAATTGATGGGTATGTAATGGCTTGCAAAGGTCATTTTTGACATAAAATTTAATATAAGTCAAAAATAGTTGAGCCTAATACATAAATTATATTTTCAATTTTACGCAGAATCTAAAAAATAAGTAATATATAGGGTATTCCTTTAAAATAAGGAAGTTGAAATTAACTTTTGGTATACCTGGAAGTGATAAAACTGTCAGAATATTTCAGTTGTGTGTTCTCAACTTACTTTATAACTTTACCAAATTTTCAAAATGTTCCAAAGCCATGCGAAGAGAAATCGATTGCAGCAGTTTCCGGTGGAAGCACCCTGTATACCAAAATATAAAAATAAAATTAAGTGTAAAAATCTGATGTTCTTATTCAAAAAAACTTTAGTAATACGCGCTAAACAACCGCCAAATTGTCATATTGTCCGAACTTGTCTAATTTAAGCATAAACGTTGTTAAAAAGTTGCTTCTATGCATGAAAAAGAAAATTATGGAAACGCGCAGTGTTTCGTTACAAAAAATAATGATATACTATCAAGAAACATAAATGTGAAAAAGTTAAGCCAAGTTAAATACTACAATTGTGCTTGGCTCTGGGCTTTGCCGCAAAAAATTGAAATCTATTTAAGTGTCAAGTTCTGGTACAAAATGAGTAGCCCATATGCAAAACCCGCTATATGCTTTATAACTAATTTTGAGCTATGGTCAAAAAATAATAGTTTAAAAAACTAAAAAAACACGCTTTTATATGCAACCGAACTAAAAATTAGAAAATAATTTTTCATTACAAAGAGTTTGTCAGTCACTTCAGAGTAAAAGCGTGGGGTGCTTAATATATTAAATGTTATAATTATTCTATTTGCAAATATCTATGAGGGAAAAGTTATGAAAAATAGTAAAATGCACCTCACGCTTTTTACTCTGAAGTGACTGACAAACTCTTTGTAATGAAAAATTATTTTCTAATTTTTAGTTCGGTTGCATATAAAAGCGTGTTTTTTAGTTTTTTTAAACTATTATTTATTTTTCATTTTTTAGTTCGATATATCAATTAGTTTTTTAAAATAAATGCTCCAGTTTATTCACTAAAAATTTCTTTGCCATGCATTCTTGATTTAAAGCTAAAGTGGCCACATAATTTTCACCTTTTAGAACTCCGTATTTCTATGTATTTTACACCTTTTATTATAAAATTGAAAAAAGTCAATTAAAAAACGCAGCAAGTTATGCATCAATTGCCCTTGCGCATTCGCCATAATTAAAAACGATTATTAAGGAATTTATTTATCCTGGCGATGGCGGTCCTAAAATCAGGATAACGGGATACTGTTTTTAAATTATTGCATTGTCATCGGTCCTTGATGCGTGTGCTAAGTTTCAAAGAAATTGAACCCAACTAACCAGTTCACAGTATTCCTCCTTTCTTTTTTTGCACACAATTCTTGATTTTTCATTTTTTAGTTCGATATATCAATTAGTTTTCTGCGGTTATGTGATATTGAAATGTTTCACGAACTATTTCGTAATCTAATCATTTCATTTAAAGCTTCACTGTTGCATGGGGTTTCATAACGCAACTACCTCGAACAAGTTTCAGGTTGGTCTGCATGTAACGGGGTTTGTACCCGTTTAACGGGGTTCTTGTTAACCCCACACGGTCTTCCTGTCGTTTGCCGAGGGGTTGCGTCCTCATGGTGGACGCACGCTTGTTTAACTAAGGTGTTGCAACCTTATCCGGTCCCCAACCCGTCGGCAAATGTTGTCAAGTTCGATTATTCAATTGTCTAATCTGGCGCCTCCGCCAGAACGTACGATTTTTCACTTTTCCGGTTTTCCTGGAAAATGCTGGAACTTAACGGGATACTGTTTTTAAATTATTGCATTGTCATCGGTCCTTGATACGTGTGCAAAGTTTCAAAGAAATTGAATCGCTGGAAGTTGGTAAAAATTAGGCTCAAAGATTCCGTTACATAGATAGATAGTTACAACCCAAGTTAATAAAAGCGTGTTAAAAACACATAAAACTTTTCGCAATTGGAGGTTATGATTGCCGTATTGACCTCAAAAAAATTCTATATAAAAATCCCATTTGGTCTGACTATGTTGTGGCTTATAATCTCGTATGAACTGAAAATAAAATATAATACCTTTTTTATTACATATTACCGGGTTTTTGCAAATACGGAAAATTCTATATAGCGTTTTTTTGCATCTTATTTGGCGCCCATTTCGGTTGTTCATCGTTACTAATAATTAATCCAAAATTTATTTTTAGGAAACAAATAACATTATGAAAAAGTATAAAACCCTATTTCTTTCTTATCGGATAACTATAACAATTGCTGTTAGTTAAAAATGCTTGAGATCTTAGAGTAGGTTAGATTTGACGTTTGCCCAGTTTTTATTTAAATTACGTTCAAATTAACTTTTTGCGGCGATTGCAGCATGTCAGTCACATAGCATATTTTTATTAATTATTTAATAATTGCTTCTAACACATCTAAAGGTCCGATTTTAATAAAGCCAAAATGTTCTGAGATTTTTTTCTCCTCGTTGATCGTCGAAATCTAATCGCCAGTTTTTTGTGAAATAGAAGTAAAATTGGTAATTTCCCATTAAGATCCATTTTAAAAAAAACCAAATTAATATATATTAATAATACCTTTTTTCAGTTATTTTTAGATCTTTGAAAATTAAACTTTCTGATATTCTTATTAAAGTACCAAATATGCAAGTTTCAAAATTTTCTACAAACGTTAATTTTTGCACTGAGTAGTACTAACTTAGAAATGTAACCTAGTTAATGAAAGTTGTTGTATAATCTATAAAATGAAATGTAGTGTTAAAAGATTTTTTTTTAACTGTGGCAGAGAAGTGCTCGTCAGAGAAAAATTTGGACAAAATATATTTTTGATAGCCTTCGATGACCGTCAAATAAAATGTCAAAATGTCAGCTGTATCAAGAAAGTAAGCTAAACAATAGTTTTTTTAAATAATAAGAATAAACTGCTAAATAAATTTTTTTATCTTAAAAAACGTTTTAATATACAGGATGAGTTGATATTATTAATAAAACAAACAAAATGAGATAAAACTACATCAACTGAAAAAAATCCAGGTGCGTTATCTGGCTTTACAACAAATTAGAATTACACAACCTGCTGCCGAGCTTAGTGAGTAAAACAGTTAGTCTACGGGACAACAAAACAAATTAAACAGGCAAATGAAACAGCAACAAAAAACACAAACAAATGGCACGAGCCGAAATTTGTTTACATTGGGGCAAATGGGTAATGCAGTGGGTTCAGCTCTTGATTCCAAGCAGCGGCGAGGGCAACAGTAATGCAAGTCAAAATCATAATCGCAACGTACATCCTCGATATGGCAAGAAACCTATCATAGGTTTAAATTTAAAAAACACCAAAATAAAAACAATTGCAAAGCGCGAATATTTACATGTCTACAGGATGGGTTGTAGTTCAACAGCAGATGCTCATGTTCGTTTTTTGAAGCAAACTGCCCCTGAAATTAATTTCGAATGCAAAGAAGTAAATTAGTTAGAAATTCATTTATAATTTAATTTCCCATAACTAATGTCTGTAAAGTCTATGAACCCAGTATCTGGCCCATGGGAGCATGTATAAATCGATAAAGATTTTTAAAATCAAAGAAGAATTTTAAAATTAGGGATGAAAGATGTAAATTTAATAGCGCTGGCCTCTCAGAGGCCCAAGACATAAGTGGCTTAAATCCACTTATTGTTTATCGTTTAAAAGAAGATACCTCACTAAGAAATCTGCCATCTTAATATAAGAAGCCTTAGGAATAATACTTATGACTTAGAGACTTTACTATATTTTTAGATCTTCCCGAAATTATTTGTTTAACAGAAACCCGGTGTAACCAGGAAGAATTTTTTTAAATAAATTAAGGACCTTATTAGTTAGCTAGCTATTATTCTAGAAAAGATATAAATGGAGCTAGAGTAGCGATTTTTGTCAACAAAAATATTAAATTTTCTATAAAATCTCCTTTTCAAATAAACTCGGAACAACACTTAGAATGTTCAGTATGTCAGGTACAAGTAAATAATGATAATATAATTGTTGCATGTTTGTATCGTTTCCCAACGGGTGATATTAATATTTTATAAAATTCTTTTAATGACTTGCTTGATATAATATTAAATCCAGGTGCCACAACTTATATGTGGCGATTTCAATGTACATTTTAGCAATATGGACTCTAGGGCAGCAACTGCTGTGAAGAATGTGTTCCTGACATAATGGTCTAAATAAGTCAATATTTGAATATACGTAAAATTCAAAGAAAAGTAGATCTACAATTGATAATATGTTTTGTTCTTTGCCAATTAATTTGATTTATTGTTCCATTATTTCTTGCGTTCTTTCTGATCACTTTACGCAGCATGTATGCTTTGAGATCCCAGATGTCGAGAAATTGCTTTAAAAATGAGGCCCACGTGAGCAAATTTAGGTTCGAGCTCTCGACTGGGTATTTTTATTGCACGATAAAAAATGCTTAGATAATAAATTTAATGAGTTTTTTCAGATTTTTAGGGAAATTTTTATTTTTTTCCTTAAGAAAAATGCAAGGAAAATATAAAATAAAATAATAAACCCCGGTCTCACACAAAAAATAATCAATAAAAGCGATTTATTAAAAACATTCATAAACTTTGGAATCACACCAATGATCCTAATATTTTAACCCAATACAAAGTTCTTTAAAAACAACAAAGGGAGCAAATAAAAATACCAAAAAGCATATTATAATCAGTTAATTTTAAATTTCAATAATAAATTTAAAACATGTTGGAATATTATAAAAGTGAGTTAAATATAAAAAGAGCAGATAATATACCTACCGGATTATTTTATCACGCCTACAAATAACGATAAGATTTAAGACATGGGCCAGGCCGCAAAAGCATTTAATACTTATTTTGTTTATTTTATAAATAAACAAACTACAAATTTAAATGTTGACGAGAATTTATTTAATTCTTGTTCTAAAATAAATAATACTTTATTTTTGGTTTCTTTATGACCAATGAGATACGTGCCATTGTTTTATCTGTCACGGAGAAGGAGGAATTTAATCATGTACCTTGTTCATTATAAAAAATGGTAATTGATTAGGTATATGTTTTTTTTTATTGACCGGAAAATTGAATTTTCCACTCAATTTTTTAAGCGGAAAATGCTATTTTACAGGACTAATTTACTTTCCGGTCCCTAGTTTACTTTCCGGTCTCTCATTTACTTTCCGGTCCCTAATATCAAAAAATCCTGTTAGCCATGACAAAAATTGTCAGAGTTCAATTGTTACTATTTGACAGTTCAAGATATTGTAAAGTAAAGAAAGCATCATTTTGCCAAAATGGAGTCAGACATGGAAAATCCAGATGAAATAATTGAAGCAGCCTTGCCTTATTGTCGTTTAAATATAACACTAAAAATTTACACAGTTTTTTTTCCGGTCAATTAAAAAAAATTATGTACGATACTCGACCGGAAATACTTTTACGGGTCTCCTCAAAACTACAGGACTCGCCTACGGCTCGCCCTGTAAATGTTTTTCGTCGACCCGTAAAATACCATTTTCCGGTCTAGTAACGTAAATAGCTATTACCACTGATTAACCTAATAAGTATATCGTTTATAGAAGGACATTTTTCCAAATATCTTGAAAAATACAGTAATTCGACCCAGTTTTAAAAAGGTAATAATCATAATGTTTGTAATTACAGTTACAGTTATTATCAGTTTTTTTTTTAAAGATCTTTGAGAAGGTTTTTTATAATCATTTAATACATTTTTGAAAAGAAAAAAAATTCTTTAATCGGCATTAGTTTGGATTCCGCAAAGATATATAGATCTTTTAGGGATGTCCAATGTTTCGTGACATTATGTGACGTCATATTAAAATTAGGGCACGTAGTATATTGTGACATACATTACACCAAATAAAAAAAAATTGACGTTTTAATTTTAACGTTGGATTATTTATTTACCTGCTCTATTCGATTTATAAAATTTTAAACTTATGGGAATTAAAATATTTGTAACTTACATTAAATACCGCACTCACGGGTAATGGAGTTTACCTTCTTTTTCTCCAGATCCATTTGAACTTTACCATTTTCAAAATAAGAGCTTGTTTGGTTTCTGTATATTGTTGCGGCATATTTTTTCAATAATGACGTATATTAACTAAACTAATATCTCACAGTATTCGTATGATAAAATAACAAAAGAGCACTTAATATTTCAATTTGTTTTGAACAACTTACGCTGCACGAATAATTTGCGTTTACAATGTTGCAGGTTAAATTCAGGTTCACAGTACATCAAAATATGTATCTCTGAATTGTCGGTTAGTTCGAAAAATAGGTACTAAACACTTATTATTCTCCTATTTACATAAATTTCACATAAAAATTAATAAAAATATCTAGTCAGCATGCGTTTGTTTTACTTTATAACTGAGTACTTGATAATGTTGACAGTGGTAAGCAGATAGCTTGCTTGTTTTTTGATTAAAAATGGGCTTTTGAGCTAATTAATATTAGCTTGTTGCTTAAAAAGTGTAAAAGATATGGTGTTCGGGGAAATGCCCTAAAACGGCTAAAAGTTTCCTTACGAACCGCAGGCAAAAAGTAGTTTTGAAAAGCGTATCGGTAAACTATTCTTCGGGGTATGAATTTGTTTAACGTGGTGGGCCACAGGGAAGTATGCTTGGACCTTTACTTTTATAATTTTTATTAACGATATATTTCAAATAAGCTCTGATAAAAATTACGTATCTTTGTTTGGGGATGATATAGCTGTTGTTACAAGTGGCTCGAATGTCAAATAACTGCGAAACAGCTGTTGAGAATGTAATGAATTACTGTAAAAATAGTGGTTTATTACTTAACCATTGAACTGTTGAACCTAATTTATTTTTGATTAAAAGATTAAAATCACAGCCTTCTTGTGCATCTTAACCATAAATCAAGAGAACTAAAACATTGTACCAAATTTCTCGGTGTGCTAATGGATAATGAATTGCAATGGTCCGATCACGTAAATGGTGTTCTCTTAATTTGGCACTTTTATTACTTTATTATAATGCGTATGTTTACTCCACTTTAAGTTATGTTACAATAGCCTGGGGTAATTGGTCTAGAGCAAACGAAATTTTCATTTAACAAAAAAACCTACTTCATAGAACCATGATGTTCAAACCACGAACACAGTCCTGTAAGGGTTTGTTTATTCGGCTGAATCTGCTCAATTTTCATAGCATTTTTCCCTTGAAGAGCGTTTGCTTGATCAAATCAAATCCGTCGAGTTTTGGTAAATAACGGAACGATAATCTAGAACACTCGCTAAGACCAAATTTAAATATAAACATACCCAAGCACAGATTAAGCGCTGTTGTAAGGGGTCCCTGTATTCTACCGATAAAAATTTATAGTTCAAGAGCCAGTAACGCTTGTTTCGTAAAGTGTTTAATGCACCTTAAAATTTTACGAGGCTAATATTTATGGGATAAGTAGTAGAACTACCTATAGCTTTATTCGCGGGTTCGATTCTGAACCGGTTCTGGGACTATTTGCATGTGCAGTGAAAAAGCAGCGTTCGCGGTTAGTAAAATCCTGAATTTTTAGTAACAGTTCTGTGTTCGCGGGTTACAATGGAATCAGTTCGTTACCGGTTCGTAACCTGATAAACAGTCCTGGGATTTTTGTTGGAACTTAAGGTTCAGTTCGGAATTTCATGCGCATTGTCATGTTTTCTGTTTTTGGGGTACAGAAATAAACCGTTGTATTAGAGTTTATTTGTTTCTGTTACTTTTGATGCGGGTTAATATACCTGTGGAATATTTTTTTATATATTTTTGTGATTCTGAGCGTATATAAACAAAGGATTTTTAATTGTATTCCATAGGCATGTATTTATGCAATAAAATAAATAAAGATTTAATTAAAAAATATAGACAATATTACAAGATTCTACCATTTCTTGTTGTTTGAATTTTATCTTTAGTTAAATACACATACTTATGTTAAAAACGAGAGAAGGCAGGAAATCCCTCGTTTTCCGCCGAGAGACCTCGAGTGACTTTCGACAGTATAACAATTTACCTTTTTGTTTGAATTAATTTTTTTCATGCGTTAACTAATTAAAATCCTTACCAAAAGGCTAGGTTAGAATACATCCTCAGCTGTATAGAAAATCGTTCGAGGAAAATAAAAATTCCGAACTAATAAATAACTAGACATGCGCTTTAAAACAATTCTCAACCAGTTCGGTTCTCGTTCAGAATCAGTTCATTACTAGACCCGCGAACAAAGCTATTGTTTGCCTAACCCAATCAAGGTTACCAGGTACTGCGCATAATAGAGAAGTGTAAAAAATATAACCCAAAAAAGTGTTTGATTCACAGGCCAACAAACGTTAAGTTGGGTCAATTTTAATTATAAATTTATAAAGGCAGATAGTTTTAAAGGGGTTACATGTAATTCATCCCCCAAAAGTTGTTTTTTTGAAAATACAATATGAAATATTTAAAAACCCAATTTCCAAAAGGCAGACAGTTTTGTTGGGGTTTAGTTAACGGCAGACATAAAAATAAATTAAAATTTTCAAAACACGAAGCCAAAAATTAAGCCGATTTGTTAGTGTTCTGTGGCACCGGTTTGCATGTTTTTTTTTTTTTTCATGGCCCCCTGGTTACTGAGACGTTTTAACGCTACTTTTTTTTATGTTTTACTGGTTTCTTAAAAGAAAAACTAAAGGCAAAATCTAACCAGAATTAAATAAATAAAATGCAATGTGTGTTGCCTATACTGCCAAGTAGGGAGACACGGAAGCCAAACATAATGGACATCGATGACGACATCGAAAGTCGACCACCATAAAGCAATTAAACATTAAAAAAGACTCTTTCCGCGACCTCCGAGTAGTGCGGTTCATGTTTACGTAGAGGTCTACATAGACCTTCCGGGTAGGCGATTGAAGGCATCGTACGAGCGTGGCGGTACCCTTGGGGATCGAGAAAAGATTCACGCTAAGTTGGGGCTTCTTTCTTCTGGGCCTAAGCGCTGTGAGTGAAGATTCCTAAAGCCTGAAGATTTTACGTTTTTGGTGTTGAACACATGGTGTCCTCGTATGGTCGAGGAGGTGCGCACGCCCTACGGAAATGCGTAAGGAATGAAAGTGACGGTTATGCGCGACACCAGTAGCAGCCGCTGGCTGGATAGTCGCAACTTATGCATTGCATCGAACAATACAAAAGTATTAACAATTAAAAAAGTGAAAAGATCAGGGAGCCACCAGGGGCACAGGCCCGACTTACTGGAGACTCCACCCAGAATACAACCCCCTCTGGACACAGAGGGACGTACTGAGCAATTGGACCTTCGGGGACCTACGTCACAAAACAAAGAAACAACAACAACAAACATAAAAAAGTAGTGTTGATACGTCTCAGTAACCAGAGGATTATTTATTACAAAAATACCGTGTAAATCAGAGCCATAGAACTTTCTACGGAGCGGCAGAATTTTTGGCTTCGCGTTTTAAATAATTAGATTTATTTTTTTGTCTGCCTTTTAACTAAACCCCAACAAATCTGTATACCTTTTAAAAATTAGGTTTTTAAATATTTAATTAAAAAGTTGTTAAAATTTAAAGGGAATTAAACACTTGATATTGTATTTTCAAGAAAACAACTTTAGAGGGATTAATTTTATGTAAACCCCCATAAAGCTGTCTGCCTTTCTAAGAAGTTCAATTTAAAGTTAACTTAACTTTTATTTAATGTTTGTTGGCCGGGAAATCAAAAACTTTTTTGAGTTACATTTTCTTACACCTTTCTATTATGCGCAATATCTGGTGCTTAGGGTTGGGTTAGGCAAACATAGGTATTTCCTCACTATTCATTCCATAGATACTATCCTGGTAAAGATCTAAAGGTGCATCAAACACTTTATAAAACATGCGTTACTGGCTCTGCGACTATTACAACAAATTACCTTTAAGAGTAAAACAAGTATTTAATATCACCCACTTTAGAAGAGAACACTAAAAGAGAACAGACCAATAAGCGAATTATTTAAATGACAATTTAACAAGGATCTAATCATTAACTACAAAACATAACAATGGACACAAATGTTCGAGCTTACAACCTGGTTTTATAACTATATATGCAGTTTAAGAGTAGAATTTAATTATTCATGTGTGTGAGCAGGTGAACAATTCAGGCAGTTATAGGGGTTGTCTGTTACTAAAAAGTATAAAGTGCTGGATTAATATTAAATAACATTAGGGACTGTAAATTGTATGTTTTAAACTAGGGCACTGGCTAAACGACCGCCGGTGGTTTTGATCAATTATAAGAAGAAAAAAAGGTTTCTTCTATTTATATATAAAAACCGCCGAAAATTTAAATATTTTTTAATTTTCGGCTGTTTTTATTTATTTTCTCGGTGAAAGCCGCCGCGCCGTCGTCCGGCTTGCTTATGAAAACGACTTAAAACCACCGGAAAATAGTAAAGTAGTAGTAATAAATATTTTTCTTAACTTCGTGTTTCTCTTTCGTAACTTACATATAATTGAGGTACCAAAAAAAAAATTAGACAAGTTAATTATCACCAGCATAAATTTTAGTATCATCGATTTCTTATATACAAATCGCTCGAGTACTTATCACAAAAATCGTTTTTTCGATCATTACTACAGTAATAAGTTAAAAACTGGTAAACTCTAATATTATCGATTTTTCATCACTCGAAATCGCTAGAGTACACATCTGTCATCAAAGCTGAAAATCATCAAACCCTATTTCTCACAATATTTTCCCTTTTTTTACATAAATTTTAATATAAAGTTGAAGTGGCACACAATAGTTAATCTTTACCTTTTAAACCCCGTTTTTCCTTTATGTATTTTACACTTTTTTCATTAAATTTCGAAACCATATTTCAATTATCAGTTTACACCGCAGGTGGCGTGTATATGGTTGCCGCGTTTTTAAAGTAAACTTATATGCAACCTATTTGATAAAATCTGTAAAATACATGGAAAACGGGGTTTTAAAGGGTAAAAATCAAATATTGTGTGCCACTTTAGCATCAAATCAGGAATTGTGTGCAAAAGAAGGAGGAATATAGTGAAAATGAGGATATTTCATTTTTTAAATTTGATGATGGATTCCTTTAAAACCAAACGTTTCCGACTAAATATTCTTTCGGAATCGTGATCAGCGCCCTCAAAAACTCCCGTATACCAAATTTGGTCAAAATCGGAGTTGTTCCCACTTAGGGACAAGAAATAACCTTACTTTTTTCTATTTTTAAAAATAAAAGTACTTTATTCCTGGTCATTATCTATATTTTTAGTGATAATTTGCCCTTTACAAATCTGAAAAACATTTGGTATCTCTTAGTTTTGGACCATGCGACCAGTTTTCTCATAATGCCTTTAAAATTTTAAAAATATTTGTTCCATTTGTCCTTTTGTAACACGCATGCTGAGACATACTATCTGTTCTGATAACTGAAAACAAAACTACGAAAAATAGTAAAGTAGTAAAAAAATATATTTTTTACTACTACTTTACCATTTTCCGGTGGTTTTGAAAGGTTTTGCATCGAAAAAAAGTAAAAATCGCCGGAAATTACAAATTATTTTGAATTTTTACGGTTTTTATATATACTGGGTTAGTAAAAAGTACTGCTACTTTTAAATATCTTTAAGCCCGGTAAAGCTACATTTACCAAATTGGTATCTAACGTGTTTTAAATATGTGGAATTAGATAGTGATATTGGCACTGTTGCCAGAATTCCCAATTTTGTGCTACACATATTTTTTTAGGTTTTTAAATAGAATGCTTTATATATTTTTATTGCATTAAATTTGAGGAATCAAATTTAATAAGTTTTAAAATTTTTAAATTATGTCTCTATTAGTTGATGAGATATGATACATTAACTTTTCAGCAAAGAGTCATTTAGGTCCTAAATAACTTTAAAACCGCTAAAGCTATGTTTACAAAATTTGGTATTTGGGGTTATTTTGGCATGTCTAATTGATCAATGATATCAGCACTGTTACCAAATTTTATTAGAAGTGCGTTGTTGTCATATCTTGGTAGCTGATAAAGAAATTTTGAAAATTTGGAATCTAACTAAAGTTCTGGTTAGTTCTGGTTAGTCCCTTTTATTGCAACTAAAATAAATTTGGCATTCCAATAAAAATTCCAAAAATAATACATGTAGCGCAAAACTGGAAAATCTGGCAACAATGGCAGTATCACTGTTCAATTCTACTTGCGCAGAAACCCTTAAATGCCAAAACGTGTAAATGCAGCTTAAGTGGTTTTAGAAGATATTTGACCGCATCTGAACTTTTTACCGAAAATGTGATGTTGTCATATCTTAGCCACTATGTAGTAATAAAGGAATTTTAAAAATTTGTAGATCTTATTAAATTTAGCCTGCAAAATTTATTGCGATAAAAATAAATGGTGCATTAAATTTAAAATACCAAAAAGATACGTGTAGCACAAAACAGGAGAAATCTGAGCAATGGCGCCGATGTTACTATTAAATTCTTTATGCCCGATACCTTCTAAATACCAAATTTGGTAAATGTAGCTTTATCGGTGTTAAAGATTAAATATCTTTAGAGTTGCAGTACTTTTTACTAACCCAGTATAAATAAAAACACCACAGGATGGTGGTTTTCTTCTTCTAATTGATCAAAACCTCCGGTGGTCGTTTAGCCAGTGCCTTATACCATAGAGTAAGGAAATTATACGAGTTATCATGGAATAGCCGATTTAAGGACAGGTCATGCGAAAACTCCCAATATAATTTTATTCGTTTCTCGTTGAAATACCACCAGTTAGTCATTTCAGTAAGCTTACGTGTCTCCCCACCGCTGATGTTACACGAGGCGAAGCTTTGACCGACGCATTTAAAGTGTAAACTGGAAAAATGACAAGCCTGCCGCCAGCTTCCGCCGCAAAAGCGGTACGAAAATTTAGCATGCCATGGTTTCTCTTATCCGTAGGTATGTTACTTTATGCTTATACTAAACCAGATAAAATGCGTCGAATTTCGACGGGCTTTACCTAGATATGTATATACAGGGTGACTCTAGAAGGTGAAAAACATTAAAAAGGTATTGCTCTTTGCTTAAAGCGTCAAACAGTGGGAGTTTATAGGACTAAAAGCGTTTTAGTGTTATATAGGGTGACAATGCTAATACATCAGTTTTTTAGTAAAAACATTATATTTTTAGATTTACAAGGAATAACAAATAAAATTCGCTAAACTGCTAATCCTGGATCATACAAAGGCATTTTTTCTTTTAAAAATCAGGTGTTATAACTTCTTTAATAAGAAAGCAATTATGTAACAACAACAATAAATACTTAATTAAATAACGTTTATACCTAGCCTAACACATTTTACTAAAAAGGTGTTTTAGAAATTTTAAGGTTTTTAAAAAGTTTAACATCATGTATCTTGAGAACGAAAAATTTGAGGACCTATGTTTATATAAACTTTTTCCATAAAATTGGCTCAGGTATGAGTCCTTAAATTTTCATATCGCAATTACGAAACACCCTGTATATAATGAAATGTTTGACACCCTGTGTCTCCAAATTCATTTACTTTTGCATTGGGGTAAGTTGGGGTAGATCGTCATATTTTGGCTTCAGGAATTTGTTGTAGTTTTTCCACATCGTTTTAAGTTAAGTGTAAGTGCATTTCCAGCTTTGAGCTTTGATCTTCAAAGCCAGAGGTCGGCGGTTCGATTCCCAGCAGGGGAGACATATTTAGGTAGTAGTTATATAAAAATAACGACCGTGGTGGCACTACCGCGTTGTCTAAAAGGTGTTGTGAAATGCAACTGCATGTTTCAGTGCTTGGACAACGTTGACGGAACAGGGGGAACGATGGGTTAAACATCTAATAACCCGACACCCACGGTACTCTGGTATTTAGACATAGACCTTCGTGGGATGTCAAAAAAAAGATAAACCTAACAAAAAGAGAAACCTATTGTTTTTATAGAAAAAAACAATAAAAAACAATAAAAATCGTACTATGAGGTCTCAAGAAGTTGGTGCAGTGCAACTATCTTACGAACTTGCTGGAAGTTTTGGGCTTTTTTAATATTTATGCTTATATTTAGGTATAATTTTAGTTTATGGAATTTTCTAAAATTTTTTAATAAAAAATGGGTATTGTAATAATTTTAGACGGAATGTTTATACAGCAAACTAAATTATCTTTAAAAAATTATGTTAAACGGATTTATTGTACTAAAAAGCCAAAAAATAATTCGGTAAGTCCTAGCTAACAGATCATACCAATCTGCCCATTAATCTGGTGTATTGATAAAACCGTTTGGCGTAGCGTATCCAGAGTAAATAATATGATGGAAATGTCAAATGCCCAACGATTTTATTATTTGCCGGATCAATACCCCAAATTAATAAAAAGATTGGTGCGATCTGGTAGCTAGGTCTTACCGAATTATTTTTTCACCTTTAGTACAATAAAAACGTTTAACATAAAACAAGTGTTTTTACATATTTTATTTCTAAGTTTTTAGGTATGTTGTTAGTTAATAGTTCTTATTCTATTAAGTTTATTTATAACTAACCAGAACTAACCAACGATTTTTTTATTGAAGTAGTTGTGAAAATTGTCATTCGCCATTATGTGGCGGCGACCATCTAAAATGTTTTTTTCAATAGTGAGCTCTATTTTGCCAACCAAGTCCATTCATTTAATACCCATATTAAGATAGTTGTGTAAAAAATATGTAATCTGCCATTTTTTGGGGGCGGCCATTTTGATTTTAATTTTTCATAGTAAGCTCTATTCTTCCAATCAAACGATGGGTTAAAAATCTAATAACCCGAAACCCACGGTACTTTGTGTTTAGGCATATGCCTTCATGGGATATCAAAAGATAAAAAAGTGCTTTCATTTGATACCCATATTGAGGTTGTATTAAAGTAATATATGTAATCCGCCATTTTGTATCACCGGCCATCTTGGATTTACAATCATAAAGAATATATTATATTATATTGTTATCAAGATTAATAATGTGTACCAAATTTCAGATCGTTTGGTCGTCAGAAAGGGGTAAAATTTCAAATACTAGATTTGACCCGGACAAATAATAACAAATAATTAACAGGCCAAGTTACGTAAAACCGTTTAATAAAAACAATGTCATCTTTTCTTTTAGATTTATTTGGAGAAGAACTAACCCCATCAAAGGAAGCAGCGAAGCTGAAATTCAGTGGATTGTGAGAGATGGGGTTGAACCAGGAACCTACAGAATTAGCCATTTTGGATACTACAAATATATCCTTGGGGGTATCTATCCCTACAGTGGAACAAGCCAAAGTTTCGAAGTTACTTCATCATAAAATGTTACCCAATACAGTTAATTTATGTTTTTCTTTCAAATATTGAAGTTGTAAAAATGAAAATCTAGTTATAATAGGTTTAAAAGCGATAAAAAAATCGACTATTTTTTTTTATTTCTGACACTAGTGCCCAGTTTGACAACAGCGAGTTTAGCTTGGGTTTAGTTGAACTCAGGAGTACATGAACCTATTCGTTAAAAATATATTGCCCTCATTTTTAGCATTTACTTGACAGCAATATATTTTAAACGGACAGGTTCATGTACCAGTCGAGTTCAACTAAACCTTAACTGAACTCACAATTGTAAACCTGGGCCTAAAAATTGGTTCCCAGGCACCTCCAGACAATGATCGACCACAATGAGCTCTAAATTCAATAAAAATATCCGCCTTATTACAGTTTTGCACATTTTTCTTAGTCCCATATAAAAAAATTATATCTCACCATTTCTTAATCACACAGCAAAAATAAAATAAGAAACTTTTGTAGAAAATTAAACGCTTCTACAAAAAGGTCTCTCATACTTTTATGATAAATAAAACCATTTCAAGATATTCAAGGCCAAAGGATTTAGAAAAAATTCTTTTAGGTTTTGAATTTTGTAACTTACAAAAAAATAGTTATTGACAATTGAGTTTCCATTATTTCTATTAGAAAATAAACGCCCTACAATAAAAGTATCTTATTCTTCTTAAGTATAACAAGTAAACGCCCTAACTTTATATATCTTTTAATGGTTAGATCAATAAAAAAGTATAAAAAATCTTTTTAATAGAGCGTTTAACCCTCGATAAAAATTGTAGAAACTCAATCGTTGGTAATTATCTTTTAGTTTGTTATAAAATTTAAAACAAAAAAAAATTTTTTGACCATAAATTTCATTTTAATCGTCAGAATAATCAAAATAATATTTAAAAACTTTTTGTAGAGCGTTTAATTTTCTACAAAAAAACTTTTCAAATTAACAAATGGTGAGATATTAACTTGTTTGTATAAGTTTAAAAAAATATGAAAAACTGTAACGAGGCGGATCTTATTAATAAAATTAGGAGCTCATTGTTGCCAAGCATTCTCTGGAGTTTTAGTCCAGGTGTCCAGTTTTTCAGTGTCAAAATATTATTTTTTTCTCACCCTACTGTCGCTGTATTGTCGGTGGTTCATACAATGACCTGTGAATAAAGAGCATTAGGCGGCTAAAACAATTAAGAAGCTTTAAAAAAATGTTAAATTAACTGTGCAATGCCGAAGTAATTTTTAAATGAATTTAGACTGTTAGTTAAGTTAAAATGTATAATTTTTAAACCTTGCCAAATTAAAATATATTTATTGAAGTGAATAAACTTGTCTTTTACTTTATTATTTCATAAAATATTTTTAATTTTATTAAAATATTATATTCACCATTATCGCCACATTATATCAAATGTTTCACAATTGCTAGGGTCATGATATACAGTTCTATAAATAGCGTTTTCGAATTTAATTCGAAATCGTGCTTAAATAGTTTATTCTAAAAGAAGCTTACAGGAAACTTTTCCATTTCGCAAACTAATATATAATTTTGACTATTTACGAAATTATTACCCTTGAAATCTATTTAATGTAACTTTAAATCAATTTACATTGTAAGTATCTACTGCTTTGAAGGGTGGTTAAATAATGTAGCTATTATGCGGCAAAACTTGATTTATTTATTTCTATTTATATTAAATATATAAACAAAATACGAAATGTTTTTAAATTTTCTTTGAAACGATGACGTTCAGTAGACTGGGCCAACAAAATCGACTATTTTCTTTTTTATATATATTAATACTATTGTTTAGGTTGACAAAAAGAAAATATCGATAAGGTTTAGGCCCTTAATATTTAGGAACTATCTTTTTAATTATTTTTCTTTTAATTTTTTTGACTTTTGGCTTTCGCCATACAGCCACTGCTTTAATTTAGACTTTTAATTTGTGCTTTTATTTTTGCGTCAAAGCTGCCTATCTAATAAAGTTAAAAAAATATCTGCACATATACCTTAAGAAAATTAAATTGCCTAGAAAAAAGATATTATTAATGATTTTCACCAGACAAACCGATTGCGAATAATCAAGCTTTAAACATTTATATATTTGTTAGATTCACCTCTTTTATTTTGGAATTTTGTAACTAACAAAACAAATAAATATTTAGAAAAAGTAACATTTATTCTTAAAGGGACTTTAATGTTCTACAAAAATTTAATTTTTGTTTTTACGTGAAATCATTCTCTTAAAAGTTATTTACAGTTTAAAATTTAATTATTGTTTTCTTTTTGTTAACCAATCTATTTTACTCAGTGGAACCAATTGATAAATTACTTAATCGAAAATCATAATTTTATCAATCTTATCGCCTAAAATATCTATATTTTATAATATATCCAATCCTATTCTCAGTAAGTAGCTATTTTTTATACGAAAACTTATTTACTTTAAGACAGTAAATCTACGATTTGTGTAATAAATGGCTACTAACCAAAAATAGATTTAAATATAGCATGTTATTTGGATATTTTAGGCAATAAAATTAAGAAAAATCATGATTTTCGATAATGTAATTTATCAATTTGTTCTACTGAGTGAAAAAAACAGGTTCAACAACGTGGAAACCCTATTTTGTGAAGGTTAAATTAAACGTTTTTACCTATTCCTTTTTAAAAATCTATGTTGTTTTTCTCTATATTTATTTTTTCGTTAGATAAAAAATTCCAAAATTAAAAAGTTAAATCAAAAAACTGTCACTGTTTAAAGCTTGATTATCCGAAAACGATTCGTCTGGCGAAAATTTTAAATAAAACATGTTTTGTGGGCAATTTAATTCTCTAAAGATACATTTGCACAATTTTTTTCCTTAATAGTAAGGGAGCTTTAACGCAAAAACAAACGTAGACCTCTAAATATTAATATTAAGGACTTAAACTTTCACGATATTTTCTTTTTGTCAACCTAAACAAATTTTTATATATTTTTTAAAACAAAAAGTTGTTTTTACCCATTCTAGTGTTCAGTAACCCAATTGTCAAACTTTTTGGGGTGATTCTAAAATAAAAACTAAGAAAACAACGTTATATGAATACAGGGTGTTTCTTAAACTCATGCTTATATTAAAGAGAGTAATTTTTGGATTTATTTGAAGAACAAAAACTTTATATGGATATACGCCCCAAACGTCTTAACTTTTAAGATAGGGGGTGTTAATATTTTCAAAAAAAAATAAAAATAAAAACAGAAAATTCGAAAACACCTGTTTTAGTAAAAACTGTTACACTGGATATTAACCCTATTTAAATAAGTATTTAATATTTTTGTTTCATAATTACTAATAAAAAATTATAAAACCTTATTTTTAAAAGAAAAGGATTTTGTAATGTCTCTTTTATGGTCAAAAATTATGTAATTAAATGAGTTTTTTTAAACTAAACAAAATACAGAAAAAAATTAGAAGACATAAAAACTGTATTTTTATTTGTCTAATTTAAAAAAGCACAAAGATTTTAAACACATTTACTCAGTAAGTGGCGTACCGTTTTTTGTTAGAAATATTTTTTTAGTTGCCTCTCGAGACGCCACTGGACTATATTTAGTCCCTTTAATACCATTAATAATAATACCAAATTAAAACCAAATTGGTTAAAGGATAGTTGAAATATTAAAAAAAAATTTTTGGAAATTTTAACACTGTATCTCAAAACTTAAGACGTTTGGGACATATTGTCGCTGCTATTACGAACGGGGCCTAACTCGATATTTGGCAAAAATAAGTTATACCTTATTTATGTTATGACAAACTTTATATCCTAATATTACGCCGTTTATATTTTATGGAACTATAACAATATAAAAAAATATATAAAATATTTTTTTATAAGAAATTTTATACCAATTTAAATATGTTTATGACAAACGTGACTTATAGGGTGAAATTTATTATTAGCGGTACAGAATGACCATGCCGAGAAATGGTTTCTATTTATTTACGCGGAAACCGTAGATCAAAAAAATCAAAAGATCAAATTTGTTTTAATTTATTTAGGAACTTGGAAAAATATTTATATTTAAAAAACTTTTAGTGGCGTATTATCATAATCACCCATTAAAATTTGTCGGTTAAGTTACTGGTCACCCTGTATATTTTCCTAAAACAATGTTTTTAATTAAAAATGCTACCGCGACCTCCTAAGGCTAAAAAATTACCACCTAACCCAACATACCTCAGGTCAAGATTATCGGAGCTACACAGTGTAAAAAATCATTGGGGTATTGTCACAATATTTGGCTAAACCGGGTTTGCCGGCGCCACGTTGCATATATTTGAAACAAAATATCTCCTTTAGGCCACTTTGTATTTAATTTATAGATACGAATTCTTCTTTGTTAACATTTACCTGAAAAGATACACGTGGTAACACTAGCGTAGCGAGGGGGTCGAGAGGAGCGGCCCGCCCGGGTCTCCAGTTAGAAGGGCGATTTTTATGGGGAAAAAGAAAATATTTTTGGGGTTTGTGATTAAGAACTGTAATTTGACAAGAAAAAAATTAAGAAAGAGGGGGTCTTGACTAAAGAAAGGATAGGATAGGAATAGGTATAGTAAAAACCCCAGTTTGGAGGTAAAGACCTATTTTTTTTTGTCAAGTTTTTTGTTACAAAGAAAAAGTACAGAAAGGGAGGCACCGACTTTTTATAATATAACAGTGGGGAGGGCCCCATATTGGAAATAAGGACCTTTTTTTGCTCTTCAAATTTTTTACAGAAAATGGAGTTTAAAAGGTCCGAACGACCTCACAATAAACATTTTCATGAATATTGTATTGTCGCGTCGTCTGGACCTTTTCAAACGCTGTTTTTTCTAAAACCAAAAGAAGTTAGGTTATTGATATATTTCAGGTTTTATATTAGAAATGAACTGTAGAATTAAAATCCTAAAAAATGTTCAGGATGTTTTATTTAACATATCAAAGTTTATATCACTTCCGGTTAAACCGAAAGTAATACACAGAGGCTGGGTTATACAAACATAACGACCATAAATTTAAATGAAAATTAATTGCTGGAAAGTAATTTTGTTTGTCACCCAGTATATGCAGTAAGAGGATTCACATAAAAATTTTAAAGTAGAGCCTAAATTATCTCTAATATCGTAATTTTTATTAAATTAAAAGGACAAAGGAAACGCCACGGTAATTATAGTTACTGAAGACTATATATGTATATATAACTATATAACTATATAACTGTATATATATATATATATATATATATATATATATATATATATATGTATATGTAGAGTTATCATTCCGGTAGTATATCCGTTGGTCGTTTGTATTCCTTGCGGAACTTCGCAGACGTTTCGCCAAGATCACACTTGGCATTTTCCATGCTATCTAACTGATATCAGATTTTTTTCTACATCTGACATCAGTTAGATAGCGTTGAAAATGCCAAGTGTGATCTTGGGGAAACGTCTGCGAAGTTCCGCGAGGAATACAAACGACCAACGGATTACTCCGGAATTCATCATCATTCATCTATCCGTGAAACTCTAGGAAGCAACATATATATATATATATATATATATATATATATATATATATATATATATATATATATATATATATATATATATATATATATATATATATATATATATATATATATATATATATATATATATATATATATGTATATATATATATATATATATATATATGTTGCTTCCTAGAGTTTAGTATAAATTTTGATTAAAACTAATATGTTTTGTTTTTTAATTTTAAAAAAACTGGTGTTATATCTTCATCTTTACACCTTAATAGGAAAATTCTCCTGTTCTTCTGTTTACATTGCTGTAGACACATTTTTGAGTAAGATTTCATTTGTATTGTAGCGGTTGTCTCCATAATTAATGGTGATGTTATTATAAGAAAGCATATTTTCACCCATGCTTTTTATATATTTTTGATTTCTTAAGTTTCTTGGATCCTAATTTATATATTTTTTAATGTAAAATTTTCTTGGGGATTCGATCCGGGAAAAAAACGATGTTGTTTTATATATTAACTACATTGTGTATTACAATTTAACGTTTCGGTTTTTATTTTAACCTTCATCAGAAATTTTATGCTAAAATAGAACAAAAACCGCTTACTTTTACAATATACAACACAGAAATAGTCTAGTTTACCTGCAGAAAGAAGATTCCTCTGAGTGCAATATTTGTACTTAAATTAAAAACACAATCAACAAAACATTGTTACGTCACACAATTACGAAAAAAACAAACTACTATAATATTTTTTGAAACGAACAACATGCATGTATGTATATAAATTAAATTGTACTGAAGTTAATACAGATCTATCTGTTGGAATATCGGTTGTTTTTTTTCCCTTTTTTTTTATATTAATATTGTTATGATAACATAGGGTTTATTCTTTCTTTTGACACAATTTAAATATTTGTTGATAATTATAATTTTTTTTATACATTACTGAAATTAAGCTTTATTGTTTGATTGATTAATTAATTAATTATGTTGTGGTAAATTTTACTTAAGCCTTTGGTATCTGACTTAGAATTTATGCTGTTTGGATTTTTTGAATTTCGATCATTTCGTATAGTTCCCTTTTTTTTGATGGTTTTCTGTACGTAGAATTTTTACGTTTTCATAGTCGAAAGTATGGGTGTTACTTGACATATGATTGGTTAAAGCTGTTTTATTTTTTTGTCATACTTGTGCCCATTCAAGCGATTTTTTAAAAGTTGACTCGTTTGTCCAATGTATACGCCGTCACAATCGTTACATGGTATTTGATAAACTATGTTACTTTTCTTAGTTTTGGGAATTTTTGATTTTAAATTACTAAAATTATTCTTTAACAGATTGAATCCTTTGTGTGCAATTGTGATGTTGTATTTTTAAAGGTGTTACTTAATTTTTCTGATAGCACCGGAATATAAGGTAGAAAAGGTAGTTTTTATTATTTACACTCGCCTTCGGTTGGGATTTATTTTGAGTAATTTAAAATCAAAATTCCCAAAACTAAGAGAAAAGTAACATAGTTTATCAAATACCATGTAACGATTGTGACGGCGCGGCGTATACATTGGACAAACGAGTCAACTTTTAAAAAATCGCTTGAATGGGCACAAGTATGACAAAAAATAAATCAGCTTTAACCAATCATATGTCAAGTAACACCCATACTTTCGACTATGAAACGCAAAAATTCTACGTACAGAAAACCATCAAAAAAGGGAACTATACGAAATGATCGAAATTCAAAAAATCCAAACAGCATAAATTCTAAGTCAGATACCAAAGGCTTAAGTAAAATTTACCACAACATAATTAATTAATTAATCAATCAAACAATAAAGCTTAATTTCAGTAATGTATAAAAAAATTATAATTATCAACAAATATTTAAATTGTGTCAAAAGAAAGAATAAACCCTATGTTATCATAACAATATTAATATAAAAAAAGGGGAAAAAACAACCGATATTCCAACAGATAGATCTGTATTAACTTCAGTACAATTTAATTTATATACATACATGCATGTTGTTCGTTTCAAAATATTATAGTAGTTTTGTTTTTTCAGTAATTGTGTGATGTAACAATGTTTTGTTGATTGTGTTTTTAATTTAAGTACAAATATTGCACTCAGAGGAAATCTTCTTTCTGCAGGTAAACTAGACTATTTCTGTGTTGTATATTGTAAAAAAGTAAGCGGTTTTTGTTCTATTTTAGCATAAAATTTCTGATGAAGGTTAAAATAAAAACCGAAACGTTAAATTGTAATACACAATGTAGTTAATATATAAACAACATCGTTTTTTTCCCGGATCGAATCCCCAAGAAAATTTTACATTAAAAATATATAAATTAGGATCCAAGAAACTAAGAAATCAAAATATATAAAAAGCATGGGTGAAAATATGCTTTCTTATAATAACATCACCATTAATTATGGAGAAACCGCTACAATACAAATGAAATCTTACTCAAAAATGTGTCTACAGCAATGTAAACAGAAGAACAGGAGAATTTTCCTATTAAGGTGTAAAGATGAAGATATAACACCAGTTTTTTTAAAATTAAAAACAAAACATATTAGTTTTAATTGTAAAGACCTCGAACGAAGATTTAATGAGTGCATTTTACAAAATTTTACCCGAAATACTTTAAATTTGTTATTGACTGACACAACTAAGTTATTACATAATTTGCGTGAAAAAATTTTAGAAACTACCGATTGTCTAACTCCGCCTAAGGTCCGTGCGGAGATCGCCCACGGCTAAGCCTCCACAGGGCAGAGCGGTGGATGATTGTTACGGACTTTAGCTGGTCCCAAGCCCAGCCAAGGAGGAGGAGCACACCCACACGAACTCACACAACACACCTGCTCACTTTTGATGAGAGAGTGAGCCGGTTTTCACACATATTACACACAGCTCACACAACCCAAAGCTAAGGTGGATGGTCAACGTGCCGAGGGCTTGTATGGCCGCAGGGTTACATGCGGTCTTTAACGTTCCCCGGGGGCACCGGGCGACACCCCCTGTATGCAGCCTTATCCATGTCAAGCGGGGCACTGGCGTGGATTGACAAGTAATTCCTCCGCTACTCGTGGGAACATTATGAGTAGTAAAGAAAAACAAAAAACCGATAAAGGTAAAGGCAAAAGCCACGTCCAGGCTAGGCCTAACTTTAGAGCTAAATCCCTAGAGGAAATAGACAACATGACGGAAGAGGAGGTCCTATCGGCCAGTATTTCCGGTAAATCTAAAGCTAGAGTGCAAGAACGGATCGACAAAGGCGAGAGCCAGGTCGAAGCCAAAAGAGCCGTAATTAAGGCCAATTTTATAAGTGCCACGTCAGGCAAAGACAAACCTAAAAAGAGACCAAGGTCTGAGGACAGCACCCCACAGAGGCCCCATAGCAAAAAGCCAAGAGGGGTGGCTGGTACAAAAACGACAAGTGGACAGCAGCCAAAGTCCTACAAGGAAGCTGCTAGCTGCGAAAAGGTTGCCATCGTACTGGAAGGCTATCCAGAGGCCCAGATGTCAACCGAGAGGATAGAACAAGTCCAAGCAGCGGTTACGGAAGCCTACGAAGGAATTCCGGATGAAGGCCCTCAGGTGCGCTTTGAAAAGTGCAACCATAGGCCAGGACATTTTCTAGTCACGTGCGCGGACAAGACCAGCGCGGAATGGCTAGCAAATGTAGCACCAACTTTAAAGCCCTGGGAGGGAGCGGTGCTGAAAGCACTTACAGGTGAGGACATCCCAAAACCTGTAACTTGCACGGTGTTTGTCCCAGATGACAAAGGTAGCCGGTTGCCTGTTGAAAGAGTCCTTAAGAGACTATCAATAAGCAACAAAGGTCTTAACACCAAGTTGTGGAAGTCCTGGGGGGCCACACCAACGGACAAGGGCCAGGTGTGGACCTTCTCTATGGACAAACTGTCTCTGGAAACCCTCCAGAAAATGGACATGAGTCCATATTACAACTTCGGAAGGCTAAAGTTTAGGCTCAAGCAGGCCAAAAGGCCCGAAGCCAAAGGCCAAGACCTCCCGGATAAACCGGGAACGTCAAAAGCCACTGAGGCCGAAGAAGTAAAAGAAACCGAGGTGGAACGGGAGAGCGGCTCCGAGGAGCCTCTTATCCAAAGTGGCGTCAGTCCGCTGAAAAGGCCACAGGCCACCCAGCAAAAGGACACAGCCAGGATGGAGGAGGATCTTTTAAGGAGCCGCTCCCCCAGCCCAACCTCATCCTAAAGATGGAGCTAATAAAGGTGCTCCAGGCGAATCTCCACCATGCAAAGGCGGCTTCTGCCATAATTGGTAGGAGATTCCAAAAAGAAGGCCTGGATATGGCCCTAATCCAAGAACCATGGCTGAACAAAGGAACCATTAGAGGGCTCAGCTCAAGTGGAGGTAAGCTATTGTACGATGCAGAGGCCCCGAATCCCAGGGCCTGCATCATTTATAATAGTAAACGCTTAAATTGTACACTAATTCCGGAGCTTTGCTCCGGCGATTTTGTTACAGCAAAGACCACAGCCACAACAGCAGATGGAGGCACCGAGACCTGGGTGATTTGCTGTGCCTACTTCCCTGGCGAAGAGAGGACCTGTCCTCCACATCTCTTAGGGGGACATAGTGGCCCACTGTAGGGGAAGAGGATTGAAACTGGTGATAGGAGGTGACATGAACGCCCATCACACAATCTGGGGAAGCACCAATGTTAATAACAGAGGTGAGTCTCTTTTAGAATTCATTTTAAGTGAAGGGTTAGATATAGCCAACATAGGCTCCGAACCAACTTTCGTTACATTAACTAGGCGTGAGGTCCTTGACCTCACAATCTGTAACCACAATGTAAGCGATGAAATAACTAATTGGCATGTTTCCGAAGAGCCATCGTGCTCGGATCATCGCCACATAAGGTATGACATAAAAACCTCACAACTGACGGTAAGCAAATTCCGCAACCCCAGGAGGACAAATTGGGATGGCTTTGAAGCAACACTCAAGGAGTCGCTTGGGGGCGGAATAGCTAAAATAGTCACAGTGAGAGATCTTGATCTGGCAGTAGAACAAATAAGCGAGGCCATTCAGGCGGCTTACGAGGCAAACTGTCCAGAAACGGTAAGACAACTAAAAAGAAAGACAGCATGGTGGAATAATCACCTCCAGGACCTTAGGGCCGAGGTGAGAAGGCTATTTAACAAGGCCAAAGTCAACCATGATTGGAACTCGTACAAAGCGAAACTCACGCAGTACAACAAAGAGATTCGCAGGGCAAAAGGAAGTCCTGGGAACAATTCTGCGAGGAGATTTCAGAAACTCCCGTGTGCGCTAGAGTGCACAGAATCATGGCAAAAGAGGGTTCTGATCAAGAACCCGGCATGCTAAAGAGGTCAGATGGCTCATACGTGAGCACAACGGAGGGAGAGCCTGGAGCTGCTAATAAGCACACATTTCCCGGGCTCGTCAATAATCACCAACTCAACAAGGCTAACCCAACCCACTGATAGGCCAAAACGCCCGAAGAAAGTGGATTGGAAAAAAGCAGCTGAGGTGGTAAGCTACAATTCCATCAGATGGGCCTTAGGCGAATTCCAGCCGTTCAAATCGCCAGGCCTGGATGGAATCTTTCAGTGTTGTTGCAAAAGGGCAGGACATCCTAATGCCACACTTATGCACAATCTTCAGAGCATGTGTAGCCTGGGGCTACATACCCAAATTATGGCAGAAGGCAAGGGTGATCTACCTACCCAAGGTAGGCAAATCCCTAGAAAGGACGCCTAAGTCATACAGACCAATCAGTCTATCCTCATTCCTGCTGAAAGCATTGGAAAAAATAGTGGATAGATACATCAGAGGAAGCACCCTTCATAGGAATCCTCTGAACAAGCGCCAATACGCATACCAACCAGGAATGTCTGTGGATCTAGCACTAGACGATCTAAACAGACTCCTGGCAAAGTCGATTGACGACAAAGAGGTGGCGTTGGCAACATTCTTGGATATAGAAGGCGCGTTCAACAACGTACCAACTTTCTCACTAATGAACGCGCTAAGGAAAAAGGAATCCCCGACACGATCTGCAACTGGATCGAAGCCAGCCTGAGAAACAGGGTCATAAGATCCACCTTAGGCACAGTAACAATGGAGGCTAAAGTGGGGAGGGGCTGTCCACAAGGAGGCGTTCTATCGCCATTATATTGAGCAGTCCTGGTAGATGAACTTCTCGACAAATTGACTGGTGAAAGGTACAACTGCCTGGGTTATGCTGATGACCTCGTCATTGTAGTCAATGGGGGTCACCTAGAGCACATATCAGGCAGAATGCAGAACGCCGTAGACATCGTTGACAAATGGTGCAAACAGGAGGGACTCTCAGTCAACCCTCATAAAACAATAACAGTCCCTTTCACAAAAAGAAGAGCGCTTGAAGGACTAAGACCTTCCAGGCTCAACGGAGTGGAAATCCCCTTTTCAAAAGAGGTTAAATATCTAGGAGTCATCTTTGACCAAAAACTAACCTGGGGACCACACTTAAGCAAAGTCACTCAGAAGGCAAGAACTACCCTGGGTAGATGCCGAAGACTTTGCGGAAAGAATTGGGGACTCAGTCCGAAGATGAACCTTTGGTTATACAAAATGGTCGTCAGACCAATGATAACCTACGGGTCAATTGCCTGGGGTGCAAAGACGCTACAAAAGACGGCAATAAGGCAATTACAAAGTATACAGAGACTCGCTTGTCTATGTATTACGGGGGCCATGAAATCAACCCCTACTGCAGCACTGGAAGTGCTGCTCAATCTACCGCCACTTCACATCTACATACAGGGTGAAGTGAAAGCGGTACAATACCAGTCTCAAACAAGGCCAGAGTCCTATCATAAGACAGGAAAGGGCCATACAATGGAGATTCAAGGAGGACCAAGAAGTCAACTCAGTGTGTGAGATGCCTTCAGACAAAATGGTACCAAGCTACTGGCTAAACAAAGGTTTTCAAACTTTAATACCAGACAGAAAGGACTGGGTGGCAGGGCCTCCCATTAAAGCCGACCTAATCTGGTATACAGACGGCTCCAAAACAGACCAAGGAGTTGGAGCAGGTATATATGGGGACAAACCAAGGACGAAAATAAACTTGGGTCTCGGACAATACCCTACTGTGTTCCAGGCCGAAATTGTAGCCATAGAACAATGTGCTAGGGAAATCATCAGAAGGAGCTATGAGGATAAAACCATAGTAATCTATTCGGACAGCCAGGCAGCCATCAGGGCACTCAGTTCATGCAAAATCAGCTCCAAGCTGGTGCGGGACTGCGTAATTGCCCTGGAAGAGGTGGGTGCGTCCAACAAGCTAACCATTGCCTGGGTACCAGGACACGAAGGCCACGAAGGCAATGAAGAAGCTGATAAATTGGCAAAGGAGGGGCTGGCAGGACAATGGTAGGTCCCCAGCCCTACTGTGGTATTCCATCATGCCAGGTAAGGTCATCCATTAGATCATGGATTATGAGGGAATCACAAGACTGGTGGATGAGAACACCAGGACAGCGTCAGGCGAAAGTGTTCATCAAGGCTTACTCGCCAGAATTTACAAAAGACCTTCTGAATTATAACCGGAAGGCAGTAAGAATAATAGTGGGTCAACTGACAGGTCATTGCAGACTGAATAAACACCTGGAAACTATGGGCCTGGCAGAAGAAAACCTATGTAGGTTCTGCCAGGAGGAGGAAGAAACCGCAGAACACGTATGGTGCTACTGCGAAGCCCTTTGTCGTCTGCGGTTTGCAAGGCTGGGTGAAGAAAAACCTAAAGCGGCAAAATATACCAAGGGGCCAGTTTCAAGCTTGTGGAGTCTGATTAAACAGACCGGCTTGGATAGCGTGCTCTAACCTATGGACGGAGGACACACAATAAACCTGAGCAGGTTGCAGTGCTAGAGGATATGCAATCCACCTCCCAATCTAATCTAATCTAATCTAATCTACCGATTGTCTAAGGACCCTGTTGCCACAACACTTGCTAAATATGTTCATAGATCGAGAAAATAAGCGAATCGAATCTATTTTTCAAAAATAAAACAAAAAATATTAAAAAAATTAACCAACTTAAAAACAAAACATCAACCAAAAATAATGCTGACTGGATCGAAAACCTTACCAATATAAACATTCCTGACCATGTCAATGAAATCCTTAGTCTCGGACCAAATTTTGCTGTACCTCTAAAAGACTCAAAAGAAACTCCCATTCCTGATATAATCGCTAACATTGAGACTTCAATTTTAGAACTAAATACTAACACCAAAGACGAAATCCGTTCTAAATGTTGCAATATAATTACAAACCATAGAAATACCATTAATAAAACAAAACATAACAAACAGCAAAAGTTATTTCTAAATAAATTAAACAAAACAAAGTCATTTATAAAACAAAACAAAGATTTAAAAATTCTAAAACCAGATAAATCGAACAAAACTGTAATTATGTATGAAACGGATTATAACAAAAAAATGGACGACTTGTTGCAGGACAATAAAACATATAAAAAACTTAATGGCGATCCTACCAATATTTACCAAAAAATAATAATGCTTTAATAACACGCTGGGAAAACTCAATGTATATATCACCCGACATAGCCAAACAACTCAAAACCCATAATGCCCAACCACCTAGAATTTATGGCTTACCCAAACTACACAAAAAAGATATCCCTCTAAGACCAATTGTTTCATGTATTCAGTCACCTTTCGAAAAACTCTCCAAATTTTTAAAAAATATTTTACAAAACATTATTAACAAAAATAACTATTATATAAAAGATTCCGCAGATTTTAAAGACAAAATAAAAAATATAAGTCTACCGAACGATTACATTCTAATATCCCTAGACGTTATATCCCTATATACAAACGTGCCACTCAATTTAGCTAAGGACATAATTAGAAAAAAATGGGACAATATTCGAAAATACACTGATATACCCCTTAATGAATTTCTGGAAGCCGTAGAACTAACATTACAATCAACATATTTTCAATATAATGATACTTTTTATAAACAAATAGAGGGTTGCGCCATGGGGGCATCAATTTCAAGCGTTATAGCACAACTCGTAATGGAAGACCTGGAAGAACAAGTTTTATCCAATTTAGATTTTCAAGTACCATTTTTCTATAGATATGTGGATGACTGCATCACAGCAGTACCAAAAAATAAGACGCAAAATATACTTAATGAGTTTAATAAATATCATAACAGACTCCAATTTACAATAGAAATAGAACAACAAAATAAAATAAATTTTCTAGACCTAACAATCCATCACAAAAACAAGTGTTTAAACAACAGAATGGTATACAAAAGAAACTTGGTCTTCCAGATACCTAAATTTCCATTCACAACATCCCATTTCCCAAAAAAAATCGGTAATTATTGGCCTCGCCGATCGAGCAATTAAATTATCCAGCCCGGAATTTCGCAGAAAATCTATAGAAAAGGCAAAAGAAGCCCTTAGGCTAAACAATTACCCAGATAACTTAATAAATAAAATATTTAAAAAACGCATTTATTTGTTCTATAATAAATCCCAACCGAAGGCGAGTGTAAATAATAAAAACTACCTTTCTCTACCTTATATTCCGGTGCTATCAGAAAAATTAAGTAACACCTTTAAAAAATACAACATCACAATTGCACACAAAGGATTCAATCTGTTAAAGAATAATTTTAGTAATTTAAAATCAAAAATTCCCAAAACTAAGAAAAGTAACATAGTTTATCAAATACCATGTAACGATTGTGACGGGCGTATACATTGGACAAACGAGTCAACTTTTAAAAAATCGCTTGAATGGGCACAAGTATGACAAAAAAATAAAACAGCTTTAACCAATCATATGTCAAGTAACACCCATACTTTCGACTATGAAAACGTAAAAATTCTACGTACAGAAAACCATCAAAAAAAAGGGAACTATACGAAATGATCGAAATTCAAAAAAATCCAAACAGCATAAATTCTAAGTCAGATACCAAAGGCTTAAGTAAAATTTACCACAACATAATTAATTAATTAATCAATCAAACAATAAAGCTTAATTTCAGTAATGTATAAAAAAAATTATAATTATCAACAAATATTTAAATTGTGTCAAAAGAAAGAATAAACCCTATGTTATCATAACAATATTAATATAAAAAAAGGGAAAAAAAACAACCGATATTCCAACAGATAGATCTGTATTAACTTCAGTACAATTTAATTTATATACATACATGCATGTTGTTCGTTTCAAAAAATATTATAGTAGTTTGTTTTTTTCGTAATTGTGTGACGTAACAATGTTTTGTTGATTGTGTTTTTAATTTAAGTACAAATATTGCACTCAGAGGAATCTTCTTTCTGCAGGTAAACTAGACTATTTCTGTGTTGTATATTGTAAAAGTAAGCGGTTTTTGTTCTATTTTAGCATAAAATTTCTGATGAAGGTTAAAATAAAAACCGAAACGTTAAATTGTAATACACAATGTAGTTAATATATAAAACAACATCGTTTTTTCCCGGATCGAATCCCCAAGAAAATTTTACATTAAAAAAATATATAAATTAGGATCCAAGAAACTTAAGAAATCAAAAATATATATATATATATATATATATATATATATATATATATATATATATATATATATATATATATATATATATATATATATATATATATATAAATATATATATATATATATATATATATATATATATATATATATAAATATATATATATATATTTATATATATATATATTATGATATATACAGGGTTTTCGGAGAATGCGTTAGGAAATTTTAAGGGGACTTTATGCAATAAAAAATAATGTTAGTAAGTCCTTTGACACAATGTCAGAAATCTCCCTGGTTACCAAGTTACAGGGATTAAAAGTTCAATTTTTATTATTACTTTTCCTTCATGTTGACATTTGGCAAACATATGAAGCTTTACAGATTCTTAAATTTAAAGATAAAAGTAATTTTTATATGCCAGAGAGCATTTTACTTAAAACTAAAAATTTACTGGATCATAACTTTTTAATTTTGACAGATTTTGCAAAGTTGGGGACGCCATTTTATAGACAATCAAGAACTTAAAAAATAAGGTACTTCCTATTAAAGTCAATAAACCCAACCAATAAGGCACCAATCGACATCAAAGTTGTCATCAATTTCAATTAAATTACCTAAATACATACAGGGTGTCCAGTAACTCAACCGACAAACTTTACGCGGCGATTCTACAACAAAATATAAGAAAAAACTGTACAAGAACATCATATGTCCCAAGCCTCTTAGTTTTTGAACTACAGGGTGTTAAAAATTAAAAAAAAGCATTTTTTTAAATATTTAACACACCGCAGTTCGAAAAACTAAACGCTTAGAACATATGTTTATATGAAATTATTTTCTTACTTTTCATTGTAGAATCGCCCCGTAAAGTTTGTCAGTTGAGTTACTGAGCACCTGTATGTATGTAGGTAATTTGATTGAAATTGATTCAAACTTTGATGTCGATTGATGCCTAAATGGTTGGGTTTATCGACTTTAATAAAGAGTACCTTATTTTTTAAGTTCTTGATTGTCTATAAAATGGCGCCCCCAGCTTTGCGATATCAGTCAAAATAAAAAGTTATGATGCAAATAAATTTTAGGTTTCCGGTAAACTGCCCTCTGGCGGTATTAAAAAAGTACTTTTATATTTAAATTTTACCATATCTTGCTTATAAATAGTCTTAGAGCCGCATACTATAGACCATTTTAAAGGTAATTGTTTTCTCTTTCAACTGAATATCCCACTGCCATTACCTAAAACTGACTAGAAAAAAGTTACAGAACATTGTTTGCAAAAAAATAAGTAAAATTGCCGAAAAAATGGTGTGAGCGGCAAAATTAAAAAAATCGTTTCTTAAATACTATAAACACTAAAGATTTCTACTTAGCATCATTTTGTAAAGAAAAGATGGAGGCTCTTTTTCCATAACCCAATACCTATACTTAAACTCCTAATGAAAAAAAAGGTATAGGGCCAAATATTAGAAAGTAAAAGCGTTTATTCTAGTTTCTTTTGCTTTGTTTTTTAAGCACATTTTTGTCAAAAATAAATATATTTTTAAAATTCAAAAAGCGGTATTCGATGAAACATTTTATGTCCTACAACTTTTCAATTGACTACTACCTGAATAAAGCGCGTAGTTTTTGACCTAACCTCAAAAAACTGAAATGGTGCTGTTTTCACCCAGTTCTTAAAAACGCACCCCTTCAAATGGTAGCACTCCGCGGATTTTTAATAGTTGAGAGACCATTGACCATATGAAATATTAAAACCCCATTAACGTTGTAGTTTCTTTTTACGTAAGTACATAATCGATAGCTTATATTATAATTTACAAGATGTTTTTTTTAAGATCCTTGGGTTACTAAAATATTTTAATTCCTTAATAAAGCGAATTAAAAAAAAAAAGATTTAACCAACCAGAACTAACCAAGACCCCTCCAATTTGACAGTTTTGTCTGTAGCACTTCTAACCAATTAAATTAAACGTGCTTGTGCTTTTTACTATAGTTTATTTAAACCCATCGTATTGAACAGGCTTCACTCTAGTATTGATAAAATAACTCCATTGGAATTTACTAAAAACCTATATATTCTGGATCCATTGTGCATCTATACACATAACCAGTTTAATTAAATATTTTTGACTGATTAATATGGTAATTTCATAAAGGAGTTCTGGTGTTGTTTGATATTGATGTGAGTCATAGATACCAATCTCTACGTTTCCTTTGTTATGTACAACAGGATGTAAACTTAATTAATTACAGGGGTTATGGGCACTTTCGTAATATCGAGACCAATAAGGTAAAATAGGATCTTTTCAATATGGGAAGAGTTAATGAACTTGGAACTAATAAAGATAATTAAGTTCTTATTTAAAATTACGAGAATTTATTGATATAGACATACGTATTTACTAATGTAGATTAGCTTAACATTTCAAGTTTATTTTGCAATTGCGGGGTATGTTAGTTATTACAGGTAGAGACTTGCGGTTTTCGCAAAGTGTTGCTACTTTAAAAAAACGAAAGATTTGACACTAAAATAGTTTTAATGTCCCTCTTCGTTTTTGACATACATATACAGGGTGAATAACTTTTTTTCTTTTAGTTTTGAACCTCCTCGTACATATGCTGTTTCATTACTAACAACAAAGGTAAAAACTAATATTAGTAGAGAATTTACGTGGTTTTTCATTGGTTTAGTCAGATATTTTTTAAATTAAATATTTTTAGGATTTAACAACGTCTCCAAGGTAAGGAGGGCCAGTATGGGCATCCTGAAAATGGTAACAGATACAAAGTCGGTTAAATGGGAACAAAGTTAAGGTTTTATGTGCCGAATAATATAGTGTTTGGAAAGTTTTAAAATTCCGAGTATTTCCGTAAATATCCGGAAAAAAATAGAATATTTTTTTCCCGGTTTTATTTATAATTGGATTTTAAGATGAAAATCACATTTATATCGTTACTTTTCGTTTGTGTTCTTAAAGGACTAACTACAATATTATGAAAAAAATACATTTTAAAGCTATTTCCCCCTTTGAAAAGAAAAAAAAACAATTTTTTTGCAATATTTACTAATTAAACCTATAAAAAGACAAAAAGCTTTGATGCCTATGAATAAAAGTATTTTAATGTATACAGGGTGTCTCTAAAAGGTCTGCACAAAATGCTACCACAAATCCCTTGGGCCAAAATACAACGATCTAACGCAATATACCTTATTCCAAAAGTTGACCGATTGGAACATACAGGGTTATTTTTAAATTTTAATAAAAAAATCTTGTCTTCTATAATTTTTGTCTAAAAACGGTATATTTGGTAAATATCGATACGAGCAACCGTTTATGAGATATTTCAGATTAAACATTTTATACCACACAAAATAAATCCCTCACGCTTTATTTGGGCCACCCGGACTCTTCTCAAAGCTCTATAAAAATGCTACCACAAATTCCACGGGCCAAAATATAAACGGTTGCTCGTATTGATATTTACCAGGTATACCATTTTTAGACATAAATTATAGGAGAAAATAATTTTTTTATTAAAGTCATATTATACTTGAAGACATAGAATATATGACCCGCAAAATAATTGAAGAATACCGCAAATGGGGGCTGGAGGTAAATATAAATAAAACAGAATATATGTGCATCGGTGGAATAAACCAAGACCTGGTACTAGAAAATGGACAAAGGATAAGGCACTGCAAAGAATATAAATACCTGGGATTAAATATCACAGACGACGGAACTCTAGATAAAGCAATTCAAGAACGCTGCACGCAAGGAAGAAAGGCAATAGGAATGTTAAATAGTATACTCTGGGACCAAACTATTTCGAAAAAAAACAAACACAGAATATATAATTCTATAGTAAAATCTATAGTCACATACAGTAGTGAAGTTTGGCCACTGAAAGAAAAAACCGAGAAATCACTTAGAGTACTAGAGATGGATTTCTGGAGAAGATCGGCAGGTAAATCACGCCTAGAAAAAGTACCAAATGACACTATAAGGGACATAATGGGAGTCAACCTAGACATAGTGGAAGATGTAAAGATAAAACAACTCAGATGGTATGGCCACGTTCAACGAATGGAAGAAGAAAGATTACCCAAAAGGATTTTAAAGTGGACCCCCACAGGAAGAAGAAAAAGAGGCAGACCCAGAAAAAGCTGGATAGAAGGGGTACAAACTGAAATGAGGAAGAGAGGCTTGGCGGATAATGAATGGAATGATCGACAACAGTGGCGATTGGGTATCGGAAGACGGCGCAGAACGTTATAAAACCGATATATATATATATATATATATATATATATATATATATATATATATATATATATATATATACTTGATTCCTAACCCTAAAAATAATCCTCCCCATACCAAATTTGGTCAAAAAATGTTTAATGTTAAAGAAAATATGTAAAAGTCACCAAAATAAAATTAAAACTTAAACACCCTGTATCTTTCAAACGGTCAACTTTTGTACAAAGGTAAATTGCGTTAGATTGTTTTATTTTGGCCCAAGCAATTTGTGCAAGCTTGTTGTACAGACCTTTAGAGACATCCTGTATAAAATGTTTTTGCTAATTTTGTGCCAAATTTTCTTTTCGGCGTCAACAATTTTAATAAAACGGAAACCCTGTAATACTGTTCGCGTGTTAGAAAGAGAATTAATCAAAAAATATGTTTTATGCTTTTTTTAGAAATTAATAAAGTATTTTATTGGATTTGGTTTCGTAATTTTCAATTATTTTAGCTTTTTAAACAGGGTGGCCCTTTGGAAACGACACAGTTTATGCTCGTCATTTACGAAAAAAACGCTGGAACAAGGCAATTTTTGATTTTATGGGAAAAACTTTTTGCCACTTTTACTCCCAAAAGTTAGTTTTTTTTTAATGAAACATCTTGTATATTTTTTTTATTTAAAAGCAAGGTCGCCGTAAAAGCCGTAAACAATAACACATTTGATATATTTCATTTGTCATAGTTTCGGAAGTCTAGCCATCGTTAGGAATTCGATAAGAAAATGGCATTTTAAAATAAAACACCCTGTATATTTATAACTATTAAAAAAATTTAAAATGAATTTAAGAATTTACCACATTTAAAATAAATTTCTCTAATAGTTTTGGAAATATGAACTTCCAAATCTTAGTGCGTATATCTACTATTTTTTAGATTTATATGGTCATATTTTCAAAACTATAAGAGATAAATATATTAAATGTGGTATTTTGTCAAACTACTTTTAAAATATTTTTGCATTGGTAATATCATATACGAAAAAATCCTGATGAGGGCAAAACATATTTCCGAAACTATTAAAAATAGATATATCAGATGTGGTATTTCCTATAGCTTTTAAGGCGTCTTTTATATTGGTTATAAAATATACAGGGTTCTCTATTTAAATAAACCTAATTGTGCGTTATAACTTAATAAAAAAGTCAAAAAGAAAAAAATATAAAGATACGCCGGTGAATCCTACGTAAAGTCAATGAAACATTTTAATTTACAATTTTCTTTCTTAAGCCACGTACAGACTTGAATACAATCGGTGACAACATCTGTTGGCCGACTGTATTTTGAATGTTGCATATCGGTCGGACAACTTGCTGCAAACGCCGCGGCAATATCGGTCGGCATTATGATCAAAGGAATCGGCAAGTCGCCTGTTTTAGCCACGTACAGACTTGGATACAATCGGCGAAAACATTTGTTTGCCGACTGTATCTTAACTGTTGCACATCGGTCGGCCGACTTTCTGCAAATGCCGCAGCAAAATCGGTTGGCATTTTGATCAAAAGAATCGGCGAGTCGCCTGTTTTCCATTTAACATGGAAAACATCGGCAGGCTTGTGCGACCACAGATACACCAATTTTGAAGCAATTCCCATTCAGACGTATGTTATATACACGTTAAAAAGGTAAATTCGCCAGTAAAGCAACAGCAAAGCCTGACCGATGCACAGTACGTTGAAAGATAGAGATTTTAGAACAAAAATCGTAATAATCTTATTACACTTAAATAGGTCTGTAATTATTAATTAAATAGGGTACAATGCTTTGAATGGAACAAGATATCGAGGTCGAGTAAATTTTGGGTAAAGGGGTGTCAATTAAACTTCTTTTTAGCATAAAACTAATATATGTCATGTAACCTAGTACCAAAGCCAGATTTTTTTTTAATTAAAAGGGGGTCATATACCACTCGTCTTAGAGATTATTTGATTTTTATACTTTGTGGGGTGCCACCTTGTTTAGATGCCGGAATCATTTATTTAATCTCTACCTGTTGGTATTTAACAGGCGTTAGTCAGTCTTTTTTCCACGCAATGCCTGTGAATATTTTCTCTTAGCTAATACCGTGTAGGTTCATAAAGGTTTAATTTTGTTGATTTTGTAAACAATTTATTTTGTCGAGCACTAAAAAACTTAATTTTCATTAAAATTCTTAAGAATCTTCCGTGTTTATGAAAGATCTTTATCAAAAAACATAGAGACAAAAATTATTGCCGTAATAAAATCCTTCCCGTAAAAATTATCTCTGCCACCACGCTTTCAGCGATTTCCATTTGGCCAAAACTAGTGTGGATGCAAAACACTTGTTCTGTAATGTTGGCCAACTTTGTTGCTTAAGAATTTTTGGAACAAAATAAGGTCGGCCGACAATGTTGCACCGATTGTTTCTAAGTCTGTACATGGCTTTAGTGTAGTGTCTAGAGCGTTAAAAACATTGAAACTGCGGACTCCTTCAACAGTTAATAAATTAGTATTAGATCTGTTAAATTGTATTGCAAATGAGGTAAATTAAAAAGTCTACCCATTAAAATTCCGCCATTTTTATTATAAATATACAGAATGGCTTACTTAGTGTGCAACAAACTTTACCTTTTTATATGTAATTTTTTACAAAATTTTATTTTATATAAAAGGTAAAGCATGGTCCCAAACTATATTAGAAATTGTCAGTTTTGTTTAAAGTCCAAGGATATACAAGGTACGTCACAAAAATGAAAACGATATAAGAGTAAAGTATTACTATTTCGAAAAAAAAAAACAAAATGGTAAATAGAAATGTTATTTGGGATCAAAACTTATGGCAAAATACCAATACAACACGTTACACAAAAGCAAAATATGCAAGGTTATATCTGATTATGTTCTATGTCAAAATGTTTGTAAAAATATTGTTATAAAATCTGTAATCTCGAACATACCAGCGGAAGATAAAATTAATACAAATTTAAATGTGCAGGCATGTAGGGAAGAGTCAAGTATTCAAGTAGTACGTGAAACGCTTAATCAAATTGTTGATAATGCACTTAATTTCTCTCTTGAAATTACTAATAATGTAAATAACATAATAGACTTAAAAAACAAGAGCAGTAATATTGGGGAATGCAATGTAACTTCCAATTCAGGGATTATCCAGGGCATTGTGGAACAGTCTAATAATTTGGAAAAGACAGATAATTTAAGTCTAGAGCCAGAAGGCAATTGTACGGTACCAGATGTTTCTAACATGCGATTGGGTACTTTTTATACCCAAGACTATCCCAGTGGAATCTGGAGGAAAAATAGATAAGAAATATCTAAGACTAATTCATTTGAATGTTCAAAGCTTAACAAATAAAATTGACGAATTAGAGTTGCTTCTAGAGAAAGAAAATTTAGATATAGTGTGTGTCACTGAACACTGGCTTCGGTTTTCGGAACCAAGTAGCTTGATTATTGGAGGTTATCAGGTAGTTTCCTACTTTTCAAGGGATTTTTATGAGCACGGGGGCTCGTTGATATTGGTGAAAAAATGTTTGAAGAGCAAGTTTAAAATAAATAATTTAATAAATAATGCTGCTATTGAGGCACACTGTGAGATGTGCGGAGTTAGTTTTGATGATGTCTGTATAGTCTGCTGCTACCGACCGGGTGCTGGTAACATAGACGTTTTTCTTGACGTAGTTTTTTCAGTCTTTCCAAATATTCTTGGGCGTTACAATAAGCTTATTTTTGTGGTGACCTAAATGTAGATTACCTAACTGAAAACAATATTAAAAGAAAGCTATGTGATTTGTTTGACTCTTTTGGACTTAATATAACCACTACAGAGCCCACTAGAATTTTTACCAAAAAAACGGTGTAACCAGTATCTCCACAATAGATTATGTAGTTACAAACATTGACAATAAAATGTATACGTGTAATATTATTAATCCACACATAAGCGATCATTTTGCACACCTTATGAATTTGTTTTTGTGTGATAATGTGTCATCAAAAACATGTAATAAACAAAAAAAAGGAAGGTGCTTATCACCTAGTAATATACAGGCATTTACTAGCATTATAAAACGGCAGAATTGGAATGAAATTCTATATTGTTACAAAGGAACTGATCATGTGTAGAAGGCATTTGTTGAAAATATGGTATATTGTTTGGATTTTGCCTGTCCAGTTAGGTTAAATGCTGTTAAAAATGTTAGGGCTGAAAATTGGTATACTCCCCAATTAGTACAATTAAAATTAGAGTTAGACGGATTATACTGGCAACAAAAATATATAGGAAATGTAGAACTTTGTGAGATGTACAAAGTTAAAAAAATATAAAAATAAAATTAAAATTATAAAAAAGATTACTATAAAAATATTATTTCCAACTCCACAAAAAAAAGCAAAACTATATGGAAAATTGTAAATAATCAGCTTAACGGGCAAAATTTTAATAATCACGCTATTCAGTTAACTATTAATAATGAATTAATCACTAAACCACACGATATAGCAAACAAATTTGTAAATTACTTCAGCAATGTCTCAGAAAAAAAACTAATTAATAAGTATGGTACAAGTAGTACCATATGTACAGTTGGTACCTTATTGAGCAATTCAATAGTGGTTACAAACACTGATGAGACTGAGATAAGAAACATAATTAGTAACTTTAAAAATAAGAATTCTTCAGGCACTGATGGTATAAATTCTAAACTACTAAAGTCCATTGGTCAGTTGATTGGCCCCCTACTAAGTGATCTCGTAAACCTTAGCTTATCAGAGGGCGTGATTCCTCAGGTACTAAAGACCGTAAATATAGTTCCAGTTTATAAAAAAAATGATAAGACCGATATAGAGATTTATAGACAAATAACTTTGCCATCTATATTTTCCAAAGTGCTTGAGGTAGTTGTTTATCGCCGTATAATTCATTTTGTTGGAAGATACGGCATCGTAGAAGAGTGTCAGCATGGTTTCTTCCCTGAAAAATCTACAGAGACTGCATAATTTAACCTTTTAAATTTTATTTATAAAAGCTTGGATCAGGGAAAATTTGTTGTTTCCCTCTTTTTGATTTGTCAATTGCTTTTGACACAGTAAATATATCTTTCCTTATAGCAAATCTTTATAATATGGGCATACGGGGTACTCTTCTTAACTGGATTGAGTCTTATATGACTGATAGAAAAATAATTGTTAAATATGGGGAGACTTTTTCTGATACTAAAGCAATACACTTGGGAGTTCCGCAAGGTTCTGTCCTCGGGCCACTGCTTTTTATACTCTATGTTAACGATGTCTCAAACCATTTAAAAGCTAATAATCTGACAATGTATGCGGATGATTTAACAGTTGTGGTCGTGTCTGACAGCTTGGAAGAGCTTGGAGCAAGTATGATGATGGTGCAACATGACTTTGAAGTATGGTGTCAAAAAAATAACTTAATTTTAAATACAGAAAAAACAGTCATTGTAAATATGCATATTCGTAAGCCAGTACCAAACTATTTTTTTGTAGAGAATAATATAAAGGCCTCAAATTCTGTTAAATTTTTGGGTACTTATCTGTATTCAGGCTGTACTTTTGATGTGCACATTGGTCATGTTTGTGCCAAGCTTAACTCCGCATATTATGCTATTCTAAAATTAAAAAACACTTTAAGTGAAGAGAGTCTGATGACCGTTTATTACTCATTAGCTTACAGTTTTCTTACATACAATGTAATTGTTTGGGGTTGCAGTAGTCTGTGTGAGGGAGTTTTCGTTGCTCAAAAAAGAATATTAAGACTTATTTTTAATATGGAATATGTAGAGTCATGCAAATCTACCTTTATTAATAAACAAATTTTACCTTCCCGTGCGTCTATATATATATATAAATGTCTTACGTTTGTAAATAAGAATAGACATCTGTTTACAAAATTAAATTTAAACAGCAACACTAGAGTAAAAGATTTGCTTTTGGTACCCAAACACAAAACTTCTTTCTATGAGCGATCGCCAATGTATAATTGTATAAACCTATACAACAATTTAGCTCCAAATCTTAGAACCCTACGTGGTGTTAAATTTAAGAATGCTGTCAAAAAGTTTCTCATCGATGGTGCGTTCTATTTGCTAAAAGAATTTTTAGCATGCCAAATAACTTGACTTTTAATTACATTGTTCTGAAGACTGCTATTGGTTTCTAAAATTTCTAGATAAATGATTTGCTTGTTTTATATTTGTATTGTGAGCGTTTTTTACCTATCTGTGTATATATGTTTATATTGTTTAGATTAAGTTGTATTTTATTTATAGGTTTTATTCTTATTTGATATGTTGACATTGTATGTAACAACATACAAAATTATTTGTCTTGTGTTTTTATATCTGATTTATTTGTTTTTAATTGACGAACCTATGTACATATTATGTACTTGTTTGGAAATAAAACATATTCTTTTCTATTCTATTTTTATTCTATTCAATACTTTTCCTTTTTTTTAGATACTGCTCCAATAAAATTTTAAAAAATAGTCCTAATTTGGTAACATTTTAAAATATTATTATAAAAATCACTTAACAGTGCAAAATAGCAAAAAAGTGTAAGATAGCAAAAAGTTGGGTAATGAAAGGGACAATCTAAATATTTTATATAAAAGTTAGTGGAGTCAGAAAAAAGTTCTGGAGGGATAAAAGAAGTCAAAACCCAAGTAAAAATAAAAAGCTTATTATACCCTGCAAAATAAATTTTCCCAATACAACACTGTATATACTGATGGATCCTAAATACTAGCTGTGCTCTTTTCTCTAAGTCAATAACCCCACGCAGTATTAAATTAAACAAACTAAATAATATTTTTATTATTAACACGCTTTTATTAGCTTGGGTTGTATGTATGTATGTATGTATATATGTATGTATGTATGTAATGAAATCTTTAAGCTTAATTTTCACCAACTTCCAGCGATTCGATTTCTTTGAAACTTTGCACACGTATCAAGGACCCATAACAATGCAATAATCTGCAAACAGTATCCCGATATCATGATTAGGATCGCCAGGATAAATAAATTTCTTTATAGATTTTCTGTAGGAGAGTAACAGAGAAAGAGCTAGTGCGCAATCTGCGCATGTGTGCAGTTTCGGACGTACTCTCAGCATAAGGCTAACAAAATCTTGTTCGGAGTAGTTGCGTTCTGAAACCCCATGCAAATGATTAGATTACGAAATAGTTCATGAAACATTTCAATATCACATGTCCGCAGAAAACTAATTGATATATCGAACTAAAAAATGAAAAATAAATAATAGTTTAAAAAAAACTAAAAAAACATGCTTTTATATGCAACCGAACTAAAAATTAGAAAATAATTTTTCATTACAAAGAGTTTGTATTACAGTAATAAAAGGTCAAACAATGAATCATAATTATATACCTCAAAATAGAATTTAAATAAAATTTAAGATAATAACAGAATAATTCACTTCAGAATAAAAGCGTGGGGTGCTTAATATATTAAATGTTATAATTATTTCATTTGTAAATATACATGAGGAAAAAGTTATGAAAAAATAGTTAAATGCATCCCACGCTTTTACTCTGAAGTGAATTATTCTGTTATTATCTTAAATTTTATTTAAATTCTATTTTGAGGTATATAATTATGATTCATTGTTTGACCTTTATTACTGTAATACAAACTCTTTGTAATGAAAAATTATTTTCTAATTTTTAGTTCGGTTGCATATAAAAGCGTGTTTTTTTAGTTATTTTAAACTATTATTTATTTCTGCAGAGCTTTATGCCATTAGAGAGGTTTTAAAAACCATAAATAAACAATTATATAACAAATAGGTTCTGGCGGTAGATTCATTGAGCGCGCTTAAAAAGCTATATAAAATACATTTAACAACAATACATTAATTATTGACATCCTAAATATACTAAACAGACTGGTCATTAAAAAATTATCCATCTTCTTTATATGGATACCCAGTCATATAGGTATCCACGGAAATAAAAAGGCTGATTACCTCGCAAACCACCCAAACGAAAACAGTCTATATATAAACAAAATATTTTTACAAAGTGTATTCAAACCGATAATAAAAAAGATAGAGTCCAATACCTCTCAACTCGAATGGGAGTTGTTGGAGAGAAACAACAAACTACAAAAGATTTTTTTGTTACAATAACACTTTTTAAAAATTCAATATTATTCATGGTAGGAGGGACCCAATAGGGGATTTCTAAAGTTACCACAGCGCGCCGGAAAAATATACCGGAAGATACTTTGTACCCGATTAAATACCTTTACCAAATATAAGCTTCGTATACAGGGGCGATCGTAAAAACAAATATATATCCATCAGAAATTGTGGTACGCATCAGATTAAGATAAGGTAAGTTAATTACATGCTAAAGAGTGTATATTCCACTAATCTGACAATTTGAGAGTGACGTAAAGAAACAGGAGGAGCCACAAAGTTGTCAAAACAAAAAGTCATTTTGACATGCTCAAGCGTGGTTATTTTTTTTTATTCTTAAAAAAATCAAGGATAACGAAAAATATATAATTAAATACGATTAAAACGATTTCCAGAAACCGAAATAATAGGTAAAAACATTTTTTGACATACTTAAAAGTCTATAGCCGCTTAACGCCCCGATGAAAAGGTATACATTATATAACATTATTTTCTTCTTATTATCTAAGCTTTGCAACCCAATAGGTTTCTATGACGCTCGGGTAACTGCAAATTTAGCATCTTGGGCTCTCCTATTGCTTCTGTGTAAACTATTAACTTTAAAAAGAAAGTCTTTTGCCGCTTTTATGATTAAGTACTAATATCCTCAATGTGCAGATATCGAATTAAGTGAAAATATGCTCTTTAAAATTGGCCAAAAAAATTTTTTGCAAATCAAAAAAAAAAAAATGTAATTGTATGAAAAAAAAACGAATCTACGTGGTGTTACAAATTAGACATTTTTATGTGGTTTTTGTTAACGCGCATTGTACATTTTTAAAGATATTAAATTAAATTTTTTGCACGCACTAAACTACTGCGACTAATATGCTACAGGGTGGTATTTTTTATCGGGTTTTGATCCCTTTTATCCCTCTAGAACCTTTTCCCGACGACAATGTTTTTTCAATTAAAATATTTGGATTGCCCCTTCCATTACGCAACTCTTCGCTCTCTTACACTTTATTGCTATTTTGCACTAGTTAGGTGCTTTTTGGAACAATATCTTAAAATGTTTTCTAATTTTAGGACTAATTTTAAAAATAATTTTCGATCATCATCGATGTATGTATGTAATGAAATCTTTAAGCTTAATTTTCACCAACTTCCAGCGATTCGATTTCTTTGAAACTTTGCACACGTATCAAGGACCCATAACAATGCAATAATCTGCAAACAGTATCCCGATATCATGATTAGGATCGCCAGGATAAATAAATTTCTTTATAGATTTTCTGTAGGAGAGTAACAGAGAAAGAGCTAGTGCGCAATCTGCGCATGTGTGCAGTTTCGGACGTACTCTCAGCATAAGGCTAACAAAATCTTGTTCGGAGTAGTTGCGTTCTGAAACCCCATGCAAATGATTAGATTACGAAATAGTTCATGAAACATTTCAATATCACATGTCCGCAGAAAACTAATTGATATATCGAACTAAAAAATGAAAAATAAATAATAGTTTAAAAAAAACTAAAAAACATGCTTTTATATGCAACCGAACTAAAAATTAGAAAATAATTTTTCATTACAAAGAGTTTGTATTACAGTAATAAAAGGTCAAACAATGAATCATAATTATATACCTCAAAATAGAATTTAAATAAAATTTAAGATAATAACAGAATAATTCACTTCAGAATAAAAGCGTGGGGTGCTTAATATATTAAATGTTATAATTATTTCATTTGTAAATATACATGAGGAAAAAGTTATGAAAAAATAGTTAAATGCATCCCACGCTTTTACTCTGAAGTGAATTATTCTGTTATTATCTTAAATTTTATTTAAATTCTATTTTGAGGTATATAATTATGATTCATTGTTTGACCTTTATTACTGTAATACAAACTCTTTGTAATGAAAAATTATTTTCTAATTTTTAGTTCGGTTGCATATAAAAGCGTGTTTTTTAGTTATTTTAAACTATTATTTATTTCTGCAGAGCTTTATGCCATTAGAGAGGTTTTAAAAACCATAAATAAACAATTATATAACAAATAGGTTCTGGCGGTAGATTCATTGAGCGCGCTTAAAAAGCTATATAAAATACATTTAACAACAATACATTAATTATTGACATCCTAAATATACTAAACAGACTGGTCATTAAAAAATTATCCATCTTCTTTATATGGATACCCAGTCATATAGGTATCCACGGAAATAAAAAGGCTGATTACCTCGCAAACCACCCAAACGAAAACAGTCTATATATAAACAAAATATTTTTACAAAGTGTATTCAAACCGATAATAAAAAGATAGAGTCCAATACCTCTCAACTCGAATGGGAGTTGTTGGAGAGAAACAACAAACTACAAAAGATTTTTTTGTTACAATAACACTTTTAAAAATTCAATATTATTCATGGTAGGAGGACCCAATAGGGGATTTCTAAAGTTACCACAGCGCGCCGGAAAAATATACCGGAAGATACTTTGTACCCGATTAAATACCTTTACCAAATATAAGCTTCGTATACAGGGGCGATCGTAAAAACAAATATATATCCATCAGAAATTGTGGTACGCATCAGATTAAGATAAGGTAAGTTAATTACATGCTAAAGAGTGTATATTCCACTAATCTGACAATTTGAGAGTGACGTAAAGAAACAGGAGGGCCACAAAGTTGTCAAAACAAAAAGTCATTTTGACATGCTCAAGCGTGGTTATTTTTTTTTATTCTTAAAAAAATCAAGGATAACGAAAAATATATAATTAAATACGATTAAAACGATTTCCAGAAACCGAAATAATAGGTAAAAACATTTTTTGACATACTTAAAAGTCTATAGCCGCTTAACGCCCCGATGAAAAGGTATACATTATATAACATTATTTTCTTCTTATTATCTAAGCTTTGCAACCCAATAGGTTTCTATGACGCTCGGGTAACTGCAAATTTAGCATCTTGGGCTCTCCTATTGCTTCTGTGTAAACTATTAACTTTAAAAGAAAGTCTTTTGCCGCTTTTATGATTAAGTACTAATATCCTCAATGTGCAGATATCGAATTAAGTGAAAATATGCTCTTTAAAATTGGCCAAAAAATTTTTTGCAAATCAAAAAAAAAAAATGTAATTGTATGAAAAAAAACGAATCTACGTGGTGTTACAAATTAGACATTTTTATGTGGTTTTTGTTAACGCGCATTGTACATTTTTAAAGATATTAAATTAAATTTTTGCACGCACTAAACTACTGCGACTAATATGCTACAGGGTGGTATTTTTTATCGGGTTTTGATCCCTTTTATCCCTCTAGAACCTTTTCCCGACGACAATGTTTTTTCAATTAAAATATTTGGATTGCCCCTTCCATTACGCAACTCTTCGCTCTCTTACACTTTATTGCTATTTTGCACTAGTTAGGTGCTTTTGGAACAATATCTTAAAATGTTTTCTAATTTTAGGACTAATTTTTAAAAATAATTTTCGATCAGGATCAAAAAAGTAAGATTATTGGTATTCGACCATAACTTTTAATCCTTAATATATTTTCTTTTTTTATCTTTATGACATCTCACGAAGACTTATGCCTAAATACCAGTGTACCGTGAGTGCCGAGTTACTGGATGTTTAACCCATTATTGTCGTGTTCCGTCAACGTTATCTAAGCACTGAAACATGCAGTTTTGCATTTCACAGCACCCTTTAGACAACGCGGTAGTGCCACTACGGACGTTATTATTTTTAAATAACTACTACCTAGGAATGGCAGAATACTACACAGTGATTTGCCATTGCCAACTGTGAGGTGACGAGCAATGAAAAATCCGATGTCCGACACCGAGATTCGAACCCGGATCGCTGCGGTGAGAGGCTGACACGTTAGCCTTTGCACCACTGCTCGCCACAATTTAATTATTTTAATTAATTTAACCTATTGCTCTATTTTTCCAAATAAGGGCACTTTACTCGTATGTAGTTTTCAATTGTGTGACGTACCTTGTATATCCTTGAACTTTTAACAACCAGAACTAACATTTTCTTATATAATTTGAAACCATGCTTTAACTTTTATTTAAAATAAAATTTTCTAAAAATTAAAAATTAAAAAGTTTAGGTTTGTTGCACACTTAATGCGCCATACTGTATATTTAAAATAAAAAGCGCAGAATTTTAATGGGAAAACTTTTTAATTTTTATATTAATTTATTTACTGTTAGAGGAGTCCGCAGTGTAAATCTCCAGGCGCTCCACTATCTCTAATATCAAGTGAGTTACAAGTGTCCGGCCAAATTGAGAAAATTTAAAAAACACTCTGTATCTCCAAAACGAATTAAGTTAGACATAATTAACTATCACCCTTGATTTTGTTTAAAAATAAAATCGAGACTGTGCAGTCAGATTTGTTTTATCTCTTCTAGTTTCACTTATACCCTGCAAAAAACGCACCACCCTGTTTTTTTAGATATTTTCTATATTTTCATACCCATATGTGTAAAAATAACTCTCACACAACAAAAATAAATGCATTTTTATATCGGTTCTGTTATATAAGCCCCAGTGTAAACTAATTTTTTATACTTAATTCAGTTAATCAGGATTCTTTTAGATGCACCGGGAACAATTCCACGCGGGAATGTATTGTAAGGGTAAATACCTAATTAGGTCATAATGGAAAAGTAGGCCATGGACTTAATGTTTTGTGCTTAGTCCTTATGTTTAAGAAAAATTTAATTGACAATCTAATTTTAAATTTTCTCCCATTGTTTGTGTAAAATATGATTGTACCTATTAAACAAATATTAAATTTTCCATTATTAATTTTTTTTTAACTTTAACTTAAAATTTTTAGCAATTTATTTAATTTTATTTTGCCAAAAAATATTGTTAAATAAAATGCATTAAAATATATAAATATTTATTTAATAATTATTGACAAATAAAAATATTTTGCACAATTTGTTAAGATATGATGTTCAGGTATTTATACAGGGCATTATTACCTTTACAATACGATTTATTTAAAGAAACTTTAAATAGTGTTTTAGATCGCTTGGGCATGATGTTGAATAGAATTTTTTTTTTTGGTTGTGAAAATAATTCAAAACCTATATTATCAGAAATACTGGGTTAGTAAAAAGAACTGCAACTTCTAAATACTTTTAAAACCGCTTAAGCTACCAAATTTGCTATCCAAGATGTCTTGGTCATGTAAAAAAGAATAGTGATATTGGCATTGTTGCCAGATTTTTTAGTTTTGTGCTACATGTATTACTTTCTTTCCTTTTTTAGAAACTGCTCTCTATATATTTATTGCATTAAATTAAGCGCGTTAATTTTGGTAAAATATAATTTTTTTAAATTCTATCTTTAATAAACGGATATGACGCAACACACTTTAAGCAAAAAATCTTAAGCGCCTAAACCTCTTTAAAACCGTTATTGCTCTGTTTACAAAATGTGGTATTTTGGAGCTTTTAGGCCTGTCTTTAACAATGATCACTTTTAAATAAGTGTGGGGTTATTATATTTTGACAATAAATAAAATTAAAGTTTTAAAAATTTGTAAATCTGCATTTTTAAAAATGCGATTTTTATGAAGAACATTGTAACATCCTATTTTTGGAGAAGAAAAATAAGAAATTAAACAGTCAAAGCAGAATATCAAACTTGTCATCTCTTTCAAAATAGGCTACTAATTATGTACATTAAAAAGAAACTACAACGTTAAAAGATTTTATTATTTCATATGGTAAATGGAACTCCAACTATTAAAAAAAAACACAAAGTACTACCATTTGAAAGGGTGCGTTTTTGAGAACGGAGTAAAAATAGCCCCTTTTTAGTTTTTTTTTAATTTGTGGACAAACCACGAAGACTAAAATCCTTAATACTAACGTACCGTGGGTGTCCTAAGCGAGGTAAGAGGGAGTTTGTTGACACGGGACTTAAATATTTGAAGATTTGAGAAGGAAGAAAACACTTCCGCGGACAGCAGGTTCCACATTTTAGAAACTCTAGGGATAAAAGAACGAACAAAGTGAGAATTTCGAGGCCTGTCCAGTTGGACCGTATAGGGATGCATACGCACGGCACCACGAGTTTCTGTGTTGGGAACCGTCACTGAAGGAACTATACTGAACAATTCTTTAGAGCAAAAACCATGTACTTATAAAAAGCGATAAATCCCCCACAGCACAGCATGAGCAAGAGAGTGAAGCCTTTCTGTAAGTGAAAGATCATTAACGAGACGAATAGCTCTTCTTTGAATAGAATCAAGAATGCTTAGGGTTGTGGGGGACGCCATGCCCCAGAAATGAGAACAATATTCCAAGGGAGGTCGGATTTGAGACACATATTAAGTGTATAAATTAGAATTGAAAAAATACTTTTTGGCTCAAGAGAAAATTCAAGCTTTTTTAAGCTGCCGTGGCTATAGATACAATGTGTTTATTCCAGTTAAGGTTACTTTTCAAATGTGACACCCACAAGATTGAAGGTGTCTTTGCTCTGTAAATCTTGGCCGCTCATAAGTAGAGGATGAGTATTTGATGACTTTTTTCGCGACAAGGAACATGATTGTTATTTATTCGTGCTTTTTTGCTTAGTTTTTTAAGCATATTTTCGTAAATATTTTTTTAATTTGCAAAGCGTTATTCGATAAAAAAAAATTCGATAACTTTTCTGTTGACTACTACCTGGAAAAAGTGCGTAGTTTTTGACCTAACCTCAAAAACTCCGGGTGGTCCATTGATCATATAAAATCATAACACCCCTATAACGTATAGTTCCTATTTACCCTTTTTTTTTGTACATAATCAATAGCCTAAAAATACATACATGAAATTAAAAAAGAAAGTCTCACCCATAATCCCGACCTACTGAACAGCCGTTTATCTATAGAAAGAAGCATTACTATGAGGTTATTTAGTTTTCCAAAGATAATTGATACAGCTGCAACGGTTCGCAAGTTATAATTAAAATATTTTTGTATTGTAGCTTTTAACGATGCGCGATACATCTTTTTTATATATGAAGTACTAACATTATTTTGGCTTACTCTATCACCTCTATTATTAATGACCTAAATAGATAGATAAATAGGGTAAAATAACTATATTCTTTACCAAGGCACTTTCAAATACCCTGTATACATATACTGGTTATAGGTCAGGCGCGGCCGGTGGCTTTTTTCTCACTATTTTTATGGACAGATTTTAACAATGAAATGTTTCTACTCTTGCCGAAAAAAATAAAATAATACAAATATCCATTGCAAAAGCAATAAAATAATAAAATAATATTTTTCTACAACTGCTAAAAACAATGGATTTTTAACTATTTTCTCATCTATCTTAGCGACATTATAAAACATTAAATTCTGATTTAAGTTTAGAAATATTTATATCATAATTATTTTTAACCCGTTTAAAGTATAGTTTTTTGCCCAAATATGCTCCGTCGGCATGATCTACTAATTAATAAAAATAACTTATTAAAAAGTCGATCGCCTGCAATAAAATGATAAAATGAAAAGCATGGTCGTATTTTACCTTCACAATACGACTGTGTTCGCCCGACTACCGTTAATTATTTTGTTGCAGGCAATCGTCTTTTTTGGGGGGTTATTTTTATTAGTAGATCATGCCGACGGAGCTTATTTGGGCAAAAAACTATACGTGTTATCTTCTTTTCATCCGTCTTTGCTGGTCTGGTTAAGTACCAACTAATCAGAACTATCCTTTTTGTTCCGTGGTTTTAGTTCAAGAGCGGGATTCAAATTTTCGAACGTCCTGTTTTTATTTCTAATTGTTTTTCAATGTTTCAAAGCACCACACACTTTACATTGTAATACCTATTTTTTACACAGTTTTAACTCATTGTTTGTTTACATACTACACGTTACTTTACTTAACTAAATTTGAAAACAAAACAAGTTTATTCAATTAATAATTTTTTAACAAGACCTGCGCCGTCGCCAAAATACATGACCGCGAAAGCAAAAATTATTATAATGTAGTGCGATGTGGGCAACTGCATAAACAACGTATTCACTCATTGTATTAAGGGTTGCCTCTAGGCATTGACCGTGATACCATTACACGTTTTTTTTTACTTTCTGATTTGCAAGTATATGCTTTTTTTTTTGAATTTTATGCATTTTGATCAAACTAAAGTATGACCTAGTGAATTCTCCCTCCATTCTCGCCAAGGGAGTTTTTGCATAATAAAAGATTTGTGCTTTTTCTTATTTTTTTTACTTAATTGTTATTATTTTTTAATTTCACTAGGAATTAGGTGGGTCATTGACCAAATGACCTTATAAACGAGCCGCGCCTGTTATTGCTAATGACTTAACTTAATTTATTTCCATATCCATTAATTACGTCTAGCTTGTTGGGCATTTCTGCCGCAGGTAGTACAATTGTTTAACTCGGGAAGAGATAATAGTAGCCAGGTAATAGATCTTTATTGTCCTAATATATGATTACTGTTAACCAAGCAGATACTATACGAAAACCGGAAATTTAATTGTTACCTGGGAGCAAAGACCATCCATTAATCCATAAATAGCCATTGGCAATGCCTGAATTACCCTGAAATTTAACCAAGTAGATCATTTAGATGTTGGTCCAGGCTTAAAATATTAAAATAATGAAACACCTCGTGACAGAAATTATTTTAGGGTAACATGCATTTTTTTAATTTTTTTGGAAAATTTAAAAATTGATTTGTTATCGTTGTGAAATTCGTTAAACATAGGAACATCTGGCGTAAAAATATTTTCAAATGACTATATCTTAATCTTAAAAACACACCAAATTTATACCAGATGCTAGTGCCAAGAGAAACACTATGGTAAAGAAAATTTTAATTTCGAAATTTTCGAAAAAAGTTGTTTTTTTGGATTACCTCCTTTCCCCAAAAAAAGTTTTGAAAGCAAATCCTGTTTGTATTTTAATCAATTTTTGCATAAAAAATTGTGAAGTAAAAAAATTCAACTGGCTATAGTTTTTTTTAAACATAAAATTTTCTTTACCAGAGTGTTCCGCCTAAAGTTTCTTGCATCTGGTATAAATTTGTTGTGGGTCCCATGTTTTAGTCTTTAGATTTAGTCATTTAAAAATATTATCTACGCCAGTGATGGAAGCTTGGTAATATCTTTTTTAACTTAAATATTTTGTAATGCCCACAATCGAATATACAGGTTGTCCAGAAAGTCAACGATAATACTAAAAGGGTTGATGAAACAACCCATAGGCATTCCGAAAATCGTAAAATAAAATAGTAAAAATCGTTGAATTTTAAAGTTTTGGCACTAAATATTTGTAATAATTGTAATCTTGGGTCAGACTTTTTATTGTTGCTCATAAAGATTCAAGAAAAATAAAAAATATTAATCAAAGACTAAAAATAAATTTAAAGTTTTACATGAAAAATCTACAGTGTGTCCACGATGCACCTAATTAGTGTAAGTCTCTTGTTTGTGCTATTTTTACAAAAACTTATTTATTAAATTTTTTATCTAAAATATCAAAAACGGTAATAAGAATTTTTACGTGATAAACAAATTGATTAGGTTATATTACTATGTTTTTTGGATGCAGTTGTTTTTACTATCGTTGACTTTTCGGACATCCTGTATATTGACCATCACAAATTCTGGGGCTCCTCTACAAACAAAAGTTATTTTGTTTATTTTGTATCAATAAAAAAAAATTAATACTTATTATTACAATGCCATACCCATGGTCCCTGTGCCAGTAATGAAATGGACTTCATGATTTGAACACTTTTAAAACCTTTGTTACTTTTGACGAGACTACCACGAATATTCATACCGCCATATATGGATACTGCGCTTTAGCACCCCCCTGTCAATGTCAAATGTTTTAGGTAAAAGCGTATTTTTTTATCGGACAAGTTTAACACACTATTTTACATGTAATGTTTAAATATTTTGCCAAAAATCGTAATGGTTACATTAACGAAACCCGCCCAATCCGATACCCAAAACCTGTCAATGGGCTTTATGGCTTCGTGACTATAACACTTACGAATTTTGGCTTAATGTTTAAAAATTGCATTTTAAACATTGTGGTAAACTTGTCCGACAAAAAGTGACGCGTTCGCCCAGTCCGACACCCGAAACATTGGACATTGACAGGCTGGGTTAAGCGCCGCTTCCATATATGGCGATATAAATATTCGTAGTAGACTCGTTAAAAGGAACCCCCTAAAAAGGTTTAATTATGTGTAAGTGTTATTATCATGAAGTTTATTTCATCACTGGCCCTGGGACTATATTTTCTTTATAACAATTTTCAATATTAGTAAAAATACAGGTACTTTACTCTTGAGCAAAAATCATTTTTGACCAAACTTCGTAGATGACTGACACAAATTGATATCTGATGTTTTTATTTTAGGCTTTCGACTATGCAGCACTTGTTATAAAGAATACTTTTTTCGTAAAATAAATAATAAAAAAGTTTCCCCTATAACGCCAACTTAGGTAGTTATTTAATTTTCTTCCACCTCATATTTACACTTTTTCAGTATTATTACTAGGTATGTAATGTCAAAGCATGTTTGGTAAGATAGATTTGTTGGATAAATCTTGGGAACAAAAGAAAAAAACCTGATGTGAGCTTTGTCCACGTCTAAGAACGACGTACCATCGTAATTTTTATTTGTGTTATTTTCTAAAAATGTTTCTTTATTTGGCAGAAAATGGGCAATTTGGTTTTATTTTTTCACTAAATTCCAAATTAAATAAAATTATAACATTATGGAACAGTAATTCAAGTTAACCCTCCATAAAATAACACCCTAAACACAAAGTTTTAAAAGACGATTATATTATAACCAGTTTTCAGCCAATAAGATTAAAAAACAAAAAGTGGAACACGACCTTTTAATGCGTTCTTGAAAAATTTAATTGGAAACTTACGTTGCAACAATCCAGTTCGTTAATTAAATAAACTTGACCTATATACACACTTGATCCTTGAAAGCAAAATAACATTTTTCACTGCTCAGTTTTAATTTATTTAAAATGTTTTTTTTAAAGTTATTTAGGAAAAATTATCGTGCCTTAGGGCTAAGTACCGGCACACCCTTTAATTATTTCATATCAGCAACCTTTTCTTCTCCACAACCAATTCATTTTAAATTTTTTCTGATCATAGTACCGTTTACTCCAGTTTTAAAGTTCTTAAACTAATCTCTAAGCCTGACTTCAAAAGCAAACACAGCAAAACATAGATATCTCTTTTACAAAAATCTCATTTAATTTAATACATTCCAAACAAGCATGTTCCTTGTCGCCAAAAAAGTCATCAAATACTTATTCTTTACTTATGAGCGGCCAAGTTTTGAAGACCAAAGAAAGACATATTTAATTTTGTGCTAAAGCTACAGTTTAATTTTTGTTATTGGTATGACAAAACCTAATACACCTAGAATAAACAGCGCTGCTTTTAAAGAATGTAAAAATAATAAAATATTGACGACATAAACTATACACCAAAATGTGCATCAAAAAGATTTATTTGTCCTCAGTAACAGGTCAGTGAGATTAAACAAAGTGATACAAACAGAGCTATCTAGATGGTAACGGTGTTTTAGTTTAATTTTATTTCCTCTATCTCAAATACTTCACAGTTGTCTCCAGGGCCGATCCTAGCGGGGGCGAAAACGTGCATCGCACGTAGGCGGCCAAATTTAGGAGCAGCCAAATTATTATGGACAAATATAAAAGATAAAGAACTAAATTAAATAAAACTACCAGTTACCCTGACCGTTCTTGGTGGGCCTGACTAGTGCATAGTAGGCCTCACAACAGCATCAACGCCGTAATCGCGAAGCACTAGCGCATTCGGTCGGCGAAAGATAAATTAATTATTTGATTGGTCAACGTTATTTTATATCCATCCATGTTAAACCTAACAGTTTTAAAACAACAGAGACAAACTGAATAGCGCAAACGTCCTTTTTACTTTAAATGGAAGAAGTTATTCCCGATGGTCGAATAATTATATATAACTCTAGAAAATATAAAAGTACATTTTACAGGTATACTGAAGATAAAAAGTAAAAGTGGCGACTAAAAGTGAATTATTTGTTGAGAGCCGGTGAATTATGGGAAAGTACGAGGAAGTACGGGAAAGTATGGGGAAAGAAGTACGGGGAAGTATGGGGAAGTACGATAAAGTATAGGAAAGTACGGGAAAAGTATGGTGAAGTACAGGGAAATACGAGGAAGTATGGGAAATCATTGGGAAGTATAGGGAGGTATGGGGAATTGTAAGGAATTATTGCGAAATTATTGGGGCAATTTTGATTAGTAAAAAAGAATTTAAATATGTCTTGGATGTTTTTTTCTCTTAATATTTAAAGAACCGTTTATAATATTTATGTATAATTTTGCATCATTACTTTTTACCTTAAATATTCTATTATTTACTTTTATAGTGCAATTATTCTAAGATAGGGCAAGCGAACGATTTTACTTAAAAAGTAAAATAAAAAGTAAAAGTCGCGACTTTTTTTTCTTTTTTGGACAACTGATGGGAAACCGCCTGGGAAATTATGGAAAATTATTGGGGATTATGGGGACTTATTCGAGCCCATCACTTGGAATTTAAAGATAGTTTGTTAAAAGAAAAAAACATTTTAATATGATTTTTGATATAAGGGTATTTTTATTTAGCAGTTTTAAATATCTACTCCGTATACCCTTTAACCTTTTCGTAAAATTAAATACTGCTTATACATTTAAAGTTCAATGCACTAATTTTTATAAAAAAAAATACATATGAAAGTGCAAATAAAATAATTTCCCATTTGTGCACATTAAATGAGCCACATAAACTAAAAAAAACACATAAAAATTACCCTTAACCTTTTGTTCTATAGTATAAAAGGCTGAATTTGGCATTTTATGAGAAATTATTGGAAAATTATTGGTTAAAGAATTTTTTTTAATTTGTCAGAGTGGTTTCCCCCTCGTTCATAAGAGCGGCCAATTTTAATTTGCACGTGAGCGGCCGATAGTCTAGGATCGGCACTGGTTGTCTCTTTAAACTTAATGAACCCCTTATAAAAAATATTTTAAATAAAGAAATACAAAAGTTGTACGTTTTACAACGATAAAATTACTCTGTTAAGCCTGTCGAAAGTTGTCGCCTTGGGGCATCGAGTTCCGCTTCCGTTTTCGGAATTATCAATTGGCCAGTTGCCGATTCCAATATTTGAAATTTATTCAGAATGTATCAGTCCAAAGGTATAACAATTAACAACCTTAAAAGTATTTATTTTAACTTAACTAGCTTTAATTTTTTTAATAGTGCAATGAAGGCTCCATTTAATGCAGTATTAAATCAAGCACGCGACCCAGGGAACCCCCTTCTAAAGCAGAAAAGATCTTCCAGTCTTACCTGCTATACAGGGTGATCAAACTTTGCACTATTGATTTATTATTAGAGATACAAAGTCATATAAATTAACAAAATGGTAGTATTTTATTTGCTGATTAACTTGCTGCTAACAGAAAAACAATTGAACATTAGGTTTCGATTTATTGCAAAAAAATAATGATTTTTTAATGAAAAACCCTGTATATTATATTAGTATTTAAAAGAGTTATTAAAGAGCTTTAAAAAAGCTTATATGTAATATGTCTAAATTTTATTAGTTTCGGAAATATGGCCATCCTTAGGAATTTGATAGTAAACTGGCGTTTTTAGATGAAAGGCCCTGTATATAGCATCACTTTTAAATAGATATTTTAAAGAGCTTTAGAAAACACCAGATTTGACATGTATAGCCATCCAAATCTAAAAATTATGTTAAATTTCCATTACGTCCACAGCTCTAAGCTATAAGCACTAAGTTCAGTGTCGTAGAAGAAATGGATAATATGTTTACTTATTTTTAGATTTGGGTGGCAATATTTCCAAGACTATAAGATATAGACACACCAAGTCTTGTATTTTTCAAAGCTGTTTTATGTTTTATTTAAAAACACCAGATTACTATGAAATTCCTGAGAATGACCATATTTCCGAAACTATTAAAAATTGGATATATCACATGTAAACTTCTTTAAAAGCTTTTTATAGGACTTTTGAATGGTGATATATTAGACAGGGAGTTCCATTAAAAAAAAACATACTTTGTAATAAATCAAAAACATTATGTTCCATTGTTTTTCTGTTAACAACATGTTAATCAGCGAAAAAACTACTACAACTTTACTAACTGATTTGACTTTATATCTTCAATAATAAAGAAGTAAGCAACAGTGCCGACTTAAGTTTGATCACCCTGTATACAGAACGTCCCACGATGAACTGCAGCAACAGCTTTTTTCAAATAGTATTCCTGTAAAACATTTGGCACTATTACAAGACCCTGTATCAATTAAATTACGAAATTAACTAAATAAGAAATTTAGTTCCCTAAAATTAAATATATTTTTATTGGAAATTCAAAGAAAACTGTATAGAATATGAGGTATAATTATTATAAACAATTTTTTTTGTTATATTTACAGTTTTTATAGGCGCTATTTGGTTTATTAGATGTATTTCTTAAAAAAAAATAACAAACGACGAGAAAATTTTTAAAATGTGGGAATTGTCCGAGTTTTGCCCCAAATGACAAGAAGTTATATAAATATGTTTTTACTAAAAATAAACACACATTTAAGTTCTTCTTAATTTCCAATATTTTTTAAGTTTCAGGACCTTCATCTAAAATATTATCAGTTTTTGGAACATATTTCTGTACTAAAACTATAGCATCTGTTACTTTATTATTGTTGAATTTAATGGGACAAAACTGCTGCATATGTTTATTTTGTAATAAAAAAACGCTCTTGAATTTTTTAGCAAAAATCTATATCAGACAATTATATGCCCGAAGAACCGACTCACAGAAATTAATTTGAAATAGCAAATTTAGAGGTTTTGTTTATACCAAAAAATGAAGCTTGAAATGGGGCCTTAAAATGTTCGGTAAAAACCGTTATAATAATCTTGACTTATATCAACAAGGTAAAACTTTTTTGGGTTTCAACAAATAAAACTACAAACTTAACTGTTAACATGCAGATTTTTCCACGGTGGTATATCCCCGCCATAGATAATTCCCGCCATAAATAATTTTAAATTTGGTGCAAAAATTACGGACTTTTTGCTCCAAACTACGTCGTCGACTATATCCAAACTTCTCATAGCAACGTAAATGTTAATATGTTTTGGACTTGACCGCTTTTTGCTCCTAAATTTGGCGTCAGTATTGTTTAACATTTAAATAGCTATGTTAATATGTTTCAGACCGAAAAAACGGGTTTATACGCAAGAAAATCGAGGGTAAACGCGCCGCGAATTTACAAAACCTATACCAGTTCAGTCAGGATGGTAACTGAACTCAAGTAGTTTTGGTTTAAAAAAACAGGTACAAAGTCTACCCTATTTCGGTTCAAAAATTGACAGTATTGGTGTAGTGTTTGTGAGATAAATTTAAGGTATTTTTATAAACGAACATTTATACTGTTTCAGTCATTTAAATATACTGTTTTAAGAAAGTAACGAAGCGGTCATAAATCACATGACCTATGCGTCATAGAAAAATAGTTTTAAATAAATGTTGTATAAAACTTTAAGCACTATTGGAACGCAAAAACTATAGTCATACAGGGTTTTCTTTTGTGGTGGTAGACCAAAGTCATCTTTATTTAAATGTAAGACTCTAAGCATTTTTTAAAATTTGATTTTTTTATAAAGCATATCCGCAATTGACAATGCTTCTACTTATGTTATGTTGCTGCAAAAATAAAAGTGACAGAGGTGCTGCTTGACACGGGAATCACTGGTGGCGATATAAATAATGTCATGTGCATAACCTGATTTAAAAGCTTTTTTATAACAGGTGTAATCACAACAAAAACATATTTAGTTTCATTAAGATTCAGTAGAATTTGTTTTTTTATTCTTCAGTTTTTATCCTAATTATTTCAATATACTGTTCCCTAGCCCTTCCTTCGTATTTATCAGATCTCCATGGTTGATAAGAATAAGTAATCTGTCTTTCAGTTGGATAAATTTGCACATTTTCTAGGAGCACATTAATGTCACTATTACAATTATTAGATACAAAAACTTGTTATAGATTTTGGCTGAAGAAGCTGTCATTTTAGAATCAAAATAAGGGAGAAAAGTTTTTTCGTATCTTCATGGCATCGTAATAAACCAAATGCTGGGGCCACCTCAGTTCGTTATAAAAGTTTATAATTTATATTAATTACGACATTTAAACCTTGTTTTATAATGTTGGATTGCCATAAAGTAACTTCAAAAATTTTAACGAATTTCATATCTATATTGGTTAAACAGTTATAAGTAAATTTAGTAGATCCTTGTTTTTTAGATGGACGATTATTCTTTTTGACTATCTAACATAAAAAAACTTGTGTGTTTATTATTAATAAACACTTTTCTTGCCATCCAGTTAGTGTCAGTATTGCGCGAATAGTATTTTATAAAATTTTCATGTTTTTCCTGATTAGTTTTTTCCTTAGTTAAATTGCACTAAAATAAAGTTGTAAATATCTCTTAATTCTTCTTGAAGGTGGTAAACGTCACTTCCCACAATATTACTTATTACTTTTTTAAACACTTGAAAAACAAATACATTAAAATAATAAAATAAAAGTAACCCTAAAACTCACGGCGTAAAGCAATAAAAAACTGTAAAAGACCTGCATACAGACTTGCCGCTTTTCTGTTCGGAGCACGGTAGCTAATGAGCGTCACGGTCAGACCGCGGTCGGGGTGCCGGTGTTTGTATTTTGCCACGGCTTTGAAGTGCGCATATTCGTCCACCCGTCCATTTGTTTACTGCGCGAGGTCGTTAAAATCCGACAAATGCTTCTTGCCACTGCGGATCTAAATGTAGGTTATCTATGGGGCCATCCCATAGAGAATACGACTACGTGAAAATAATATTTTCGCCCAAAAATATACTAGTCTGGTTTATACACCAAAGTCATCCATTGCACTAAGTAATAAGTTATTGTTGTAAATACCAATATAACGTTTTCCTAAGAAACAAACCTTAAAAATATTATTTGTATGAACCTAAACTCCAAAGTTTTTGTGTTTATAATTAGTATTCATTATTATTGATAACTATACGCATACCTATAAATTATGTTTATCAACAGACCCGTTTACATATTTAACAATATTTAATGGACTCATTATATTTGTTATATTTTTATGTTAAAAATGTGTACTTTAAGTTACATTTTTGGATTTTTATTGTTTGCTTTTGGTACATACCCAATAGTTTGTGTAAGAGTATGCAACAATTTTTTGGAATATTACAACCCATTTAGCAAAAATTGTGACGACGATCCTCAACCTAATTTAAGTCAAGTAAGTATGGTTTATAAAAAAAAATATTTATTTATTTATTTCTGGTCAAGGGGATACAACAGGTACAGAAGTACCCACTATGGTATCCACAAATTTACAAATTTTAACATATCCTTAAAAAAATATAAGTGAGTTGTTTACAAAATAATTAAACTATCTAAAACTACTATTACAGATATGATAGAAACTTAAAAATAAAAAAAGAAACAGACGATACAGCGCCGGAAATCGGCTCTGTGCAATTACATACTTTTTAATATTGTTTTAACCCGTGATAATGATATTGAAAAATAATCTTTTTGTTCAACACACATTACTATTTCTTACAATTCTGCAGAGAGGCGAATTCTGACCTGTACTTGTGTTTCTAAATGGCAAGAAACATAATTCGTTTACCCTTAGAGACCTCTGTGGGACATTAAGAGATATCTTTTGTAGTATGCAAGGGGTCTGTATGAGATTATTTAAAATTTTATACAAAATTATAATATCATATGTGAATCTGCGGACACTCAGGGACCTTATATGAAAATGAGTTCGTGAAATAGTGATATCATTATTGGTAAAAGTGAAATTTTGTTTAAATGCAATAAATTTTAAAAATTTATTTTGTATCCTTTCAAGTCTCTCACTCACTAAATGTGTTCTGCCTAGGGCTCCAAATAATATATTAAAAAATATGTTAAACGGTTTTATTGTTCTAGAAGCTAAAAATAATTCGGTAAGTCCTAGTTACCAGATCGCACAAATCTTCTCGTCAAACTGGGGTATTGATCAAAAAAATAATAAAACCGTTAGGCGTGGCGCATCCAGAGTAAATATTGTCACACCCTGGTTTGGGGTGTAGCTAGGAATGTGGCTCAAGTATTTAAATAAAAGATGTAAACTAAAATAAACACCTAATTTTATTTATTAAAATAATAAAGTTAATTCTAAATAACATAGGTTTAGTGTGTTTTAGAAATATACAAAGTAAATTATACTTACATTAAAGTTGCAGTTGCCGGAGGGACCCAACACGACGCGTTACTTGCCAATACCGAATTAACAAAAACTATTTCCCGATTTACGGTGTTAAGCAATTCTGCAGATTAAGCGATTTTTACATATCCTGTGAAACAATAGGTTTATAAACCTCTGAAACCGCCAAAACTGCAGAATAAGTAAACTTTGTCTAATTTTGATATTTTACGCGAATCAAGGGGTCCCTAGATTGCTTAATTGTGAGAATAGTCGAATTTGTTTAATTTTAAATATTTTTTTTAAACAATTAGTTTGCTGAAAAAATGCGATTTTTTAAGTGAATGAACTTCTACGAATTAATTAGTTATTATTGAATTTATATGTTACCAAAAATAATTGTTCCTTGAAATTTCCCTCCGACTACAGGAAGCTGAACCCCAGCTTAAAAAAACACAAACATTAAAATAATAAATATAAAGAAATATGGAAAATGATAGCAATGTTTGAAAAGAAAAAAATATGTTTAAAAGTAAAAATTGTAAGGCAAAATTTATATTGGATAGATAAAGAATTTTAAAGATCATTGCTTTGATTTTTCATAAAATTGCCTTTCTAAAAAAAATATAAAAATACTTATACAAAAAATAAAATATACAATTACACACACACTTCTTACAATTAAAAGTTTAACCAGGCCATTTTTAACATCATAAGTCCTCCACTGTGTCAGCACAAAGCACTGAAAGAAGAGAAAGCAAGTCTCTCTCTCTCTATTTTTTTCTTGGTTTTGGACCCTTCAGGTCCAATTCACCACTCTCCCCCTTCCGGACTATGCTTTCCAGGGCTTCGTCGGCGGAAAATCTGGATACTCGAGCTGGTAGCTCCCAGAAATTCCAAAAGAAAACAAACAATTCAACAATCGATGCAATGCATAAATTGTCGGCTGTCAATCCAAGATCTGCTACTGGTGTTACGTATAACCTTCACTTTCACTACTGACAGTTCCCATGGCAAGGCCATCTATTTCCCGCCATTTAAGAAATACCTCGTGTTCACCACCAAACAGGATACCATCAGCTTATAGGAATCTTTGCTCACAGCGCTTAGATCCAGAAGAAAGATGCCGTCAATTTAGCGTGAATCTTTCCTTGATCCCCAAAGGTAAAAAACGTCCGTACGACACCTCTAGCCGCCACTCCGGAAAGAACTTTGTAGTCCTCTACGCACGTCCGCACTGTCCGGAGGTCAAACAAAGAGTCTTCAAAAGAAAGCAAGTCGTGAAAGTCCGAATACGGATCTGTCTATAGGTAACCCGCACTGTTTGCCTCACCTTGCTGTTTGCCAAAGGAAAATGCGCCACCCGTTGTCAAAGTCCTGAATTTATGCAACCCAGGTGTGTCGAATACTTTTGCTGCAAGGATGGTGTTTTCCTCTCTGTGGTCTGAGAGATGACATACTAACATAGCCCCAAAATAACAAAAACAGAAATGCATTTTCAGCAATTTTTTTCTTTTTCGAAGACAAGGCACGTGTTTCGGCGATTTTTATGGAATTTAGCTGTAAAACCACTGTGGGGTTTGGTAAACTCCCTAGATTGCCTAATTGTAAGAATAGTTGAATTTGTTTAATTTTGAATAATTCTAAATAAAAACAACTAGTGTGCTGAAAAAATTATATTTTTATGTGAATGAACTTTTCCGACAAAATTAAAAATTATTGAATTTATATGTTATCAAAAATAATTGTTCCTAGACATTATTATGATAGAAATTTTAAGTGCCTAACGATTTTATTTTTTTGTCTGATCAATACCCCAGATTGATAAGAAGATTTGTGCGATCTGGTGGCTAGGACTTAGGGGTCAAAATCCAATTACCAAATTTGTTCCAAACCAATAAATAAATAAATAACAAGTAATAAACAGTTAAGTAAAACCGTTTAAAAAACAAAATTGTTTACTTATGTATCAGGAGTGTTGGGTTCATTTCACAAGTAAAAATATATTTTGTTACATATTTTCTATTATCATATATAAAATAATATTACACAATAATAATTAAAAAAAAAAATAAATAAATCAATACCAATATATTGTAATTACAGTACAAGAAAATATACAGCGTTAGTAGAAAAAAACCGAAACGGTAAATTACCTCAGCAACCGTCTAACATAAATAAACTAAATTTTGTGCCAAGGGGTAACTACACATAAAAATTTAAAAAATAAATTTACAGTGTTGACTAGTTTATAGTTTTCTCTGTAAATTAGGGAATTTTAAAATTTTAAATGGAATACGCTATTTTTTATTATTTTAATCAATTGCTTAAATCAACCTGATTATGACCTAATATTTTTCTGTCAATTTTAAAGATATGGCATCATGTTTTTTTTTTAAATTATTACAAAAACGCCTAGGTATGGTCAATTATCTAAAAAACGATCCAACCAATATTTTTGTCAAAATTAGTTTTGGGGTGAATCTGAACCTTCTAAATTTATGAGAAGCATTTTTGCAACATTTTCAATATTTTAAAAAAATTAATGGACTAAGGAAATTTAATTATGAAACATCGCAAATGCAATTTTTGAATTTAAATTGTCCAGTTACTCCCCTGTATCAATTTTGACGAATTTCGGTTAAATCGTTTTTATATTCTAGCTTGATGTCTTATCTTCGAAATTGACAGGAGTAAAAAAATGATAATATCAGGTCATAATAGGGTTGACAAAAGCAATTAATTACAATAATAAAAATGAGGTATTGGTTCAATCAAAAAAAAATTATAGTTTCACTTCTATAATTGCCTTTGGTTTAATTATATTTAGCGGTTGCTTAGATAACACCGTTTCGGTTTTTCTACTAACCCTGTATGTTTCAGCTTTTTTGAATATTGAAACTTTAGAAGATTTAAAAGCTAGAAAATTATTTTTCAGGCAGTTCGTTAATAAATAGGATGTTATAATACATTTACGCTATTAGGCATATTATGATTTTAAATTATATTTAGGTGCAAAATTAATTTATTTTATGACTAAAACGAAATAGTTTGAGGCATTTTTTTCTTCGAAGCAGCTCATTTTTGGACATAGGGTTATAGGGAACTCCTTTTGCTTAGAATATTGCAAAGAATCACCTTTTAATATTACAAACATTATTCTTTTAACACCCTGTACATGATACAGTAATAAAACAAGTTGATAGTCGATGACGAAAGTGTAAAAAATAAACGGGGATTTTAGGTCTGATGCATATCATTTAAAAAGATCTCGCAAGCCTTGTAAGTGCGACGCCGTAAGCAATTGTCCGCTTCGTTCACATATAGCTACACCACTGTATATTTATAATGACATTAACATTTCTAAATAACTAACAACTTATTTGGTTAGTAAGTTGTTAGTTATATTTGAGAAAAAATTTTGGAAAAAATTAGAGTATCTTAAGAAGTATGAGTCGTAGATATTTTGATTTTTCGCACGAAAATGTAGCTGATGTAATTATATATCCTAGAAAAATAGTCTCTAAATTAAGGTCATAAGGGCATTGTGGTTTTGTCTAATTAAAATTTAATTTTTCCAAGAAAAAAAGTTTTATTTTGCTCTGCAAGCATTAAAACCAATGATCTAAAAATTAAAAGGATTGCTAATAGAAAATGATCCGCATATATTTTCAATAGACCTGCGCACGAAATTTTTACCCCACACTGGGAGAATTGCTGTACACCTTTGCACATGCGCAGTTCTTATAAAAGTTAGCATTTCTCATTTAAAACCCAATATAGTGTTGGCAACATTGACAAAATTTGCAGTATTTTAATAAATATAGTGGTTGCAACACTGAAAACGTTTACCTATACATTGACAGGGTCACACTCATCCTAATTTAATTTATAATTTGGGATTTCCCGATCGTAAAATCCAGGTAAAATTGACGCCGTCGACCGCCCAAAACCAATCTCCCATCTACGGTCGACCGTTATTAGGTATAGTCATTTGGTACTTGGTGTTTTATTTGTGCGTTGTGAGTAATTCTTGGTGTTTTTTAACTTTTGTTTAATTTAAGTTTTGTATAACTAAAACTAAATAATGAGTAAGTAGCAAATTTTCTGTTTCAAATAATACTCTTTATTGCCATGCAGTCAATTTTTAGAGATCAATAAATCCATTATTTTTTGAAATAGTTATGGTTTGGGTTATTTTTTTTTAAACAGGAAAAATTGTATTTAACGATTATAGAAAAATATACATGGCGGTCCATTTAAAATAACAAACTTGCCCTATATACGAAAATTGGCCGTTTTCGTAAGAAATAAATGTCACAACCAAATGGCAAGGATATAAAAAGAAACTTAAAAAAATCTAAGGCTTTTCGCGAAAACCGCATTTTAATAATTTTATTTCTTCTAAAATTATTCGCGGTGAGAATGGGTTAAAATATAGTCGGACACCCTGTATTAGCATTGGACTGATGCATTTATAATCACACAAAATAAAATATGGCAGTTTAATTAAAATAATTTGACATATTTTCAAGTTATAATACGTAGCCATAAGCAATTTCGTCGGCAATATCACGAAGTGGCGTATCTCAAAAAGTAGGAAAATTGACTAGAGCTGATGTAATTGCTTAACAAAAGTTGCTTCTTAATATTACAAATTGGCATATGTTAGATTCTGATATCTTTAAAAGTTATAGAAATATAATACTAAGCCTATTTCATTTTACTAAGAAAAGAGTAGTACAAAAAATACCTAAAAAGCACCCTTGTGAAATTTAAACAAAAAAGATACGCCGCTTCGTGATATTGAGGACAATTTATACCATATAATATCTTGTAGATTGCTTATTGCTCGTATGTTAAAAAAGGAACATAGGTATCTTTCTGTGGAATGTTTTGAATAAAATTAAATAGTCCAAGCGATTCCATTGCGCTTTAAGCCTAGTTTAAGATTATTACATTATCAAGTTTATTTCAAGTTGGCATTTGTAGGCAAATTAAATCAATAATTAATTACTGGGTCCTTTACCAATTTTAATATTTGTATTTCACGTTTTTTTGTGGTTTCAATAACAAATATGAGGTCAGTTTGGCCTAACCACAAAAATTAGCAATTTCAATGGCATTACACGCCAAATTTAACTGAACGACAACTGCTACGTCAACGGGAGCGAAATATCAGTTTATGAATTGAGATTTATTCCTCAAACAAGTTACACCAAAAGTAATTGCTTTTATGATAAAATACCAACCATTCAGTTTTGTTGTGTCAAGGTAGTGTTAAGAAGGAAGATAATAATGCGAAAAAAATTCCGTGCAGGTTTGAGGTTAAGTAAAAGTGGGTCCTCATGAATCAAAAAGAAGGTGTTTTAGCAATAAAATGGAATTTAAATTGAGATCAGTGCTTCTAAGCACTCTCGTTTGCTAAATCTTAATAAAATCGGCGATACGACCGAAAAATAAAAAAATATACAACAAAAAATAGTCCCCAATATAAAACCGGTTTACTTTTTAGGGACTGCTATGAAAGACGAATACAGACTTAAAATAAAATATTTAAATATGTATACCCCAAAATTACTTGGTATATTTTCTTTATAAATGAATCATATACAAAATGTTAAACCCGGTCCTGTTGTTTGTTTTCGGTTAGTCAGTAAATGTTTATTGCGCATGCCCACAAGTGTACTGCGCAGTGCCCACGTAGGGGTTATTGTGATTTTCGCTGCATTCATCCATATTTATTTTCAGATCATTGATTAAAACACGTAAAAATATTAGAAAATGTTATTAAATCGAAAGCTGGCTTTTAAACCTTTGGATAGATTTTTCTTTCAACGATTTTAGTCCCTCCGTTGGGAGTTAAAACTGAACTGGTTATTTTTTTAATACACAGGGTGTTACAGAATATTTAAAAACAAATTAGGGGAGTATTTTACTATTAAAAATATATAAAAAAGTTTATATAAACATAGGTCCGCAAATTTCTCGTTTTCAAGATACAGGGTGTTAAAATTGTAGAAGATTTTTTATATATGTTTTACTCAATTTTAATTTAATTTAGTAATAGTATTTATGGGATTAAGGGGGTTATTTATAACTAACTTAATGATGTTTCCAAGTCCAGTGGCATCTTGAGCAGCAACTAAAGAATTATTTCTAACAAAAATTAAGCAAATAGAAATACACATTTTAATAAATAATTTTTTTGTATGTTGTTAATTTTAAGAAAAAAAAACACAAATCCAACCTGTTGCATATTTTTTAGACCATAAAGAAGGACTGCTGCAACTTTTTCTTTTAAAAATTAGGTAATACTATTTTTATTAGCAATTATATAACAAAAATAATAAGTACTTATATAAATAAGCTTTATATTTAGATCTAACAATTTTATTAAAACTTTTATCTATTTATTTAAGAAATTTATGTCATTTAATATATTTATTATTAAGAACTAATTTTTATTAGTCCTTTTTTCTATAGGTAAGAATGCCGTCGTATTGTATTTTGTTAAGATAAATTAAAAATAAATTGCTATTTTACTTATAATTTGTGCAAACATTAATAATATTTTGCTTCCGGCAGTGCCTTCCTTTATGGTTTAAAAAAAGACAATTTAGTGAATTTTACTTTTTTTCTCATAAACTAAACAGCATAAGCAAAAAATTAAGAGAGAAAAAAGGTTGTATTTTTATATACTTAATCTAAGGAAAGCACAAAAAAGTTTACACGCATTTACACAGTCAGTGGCGTACCATTTTTTTATTAGAAATATTCCATCAGTTGTTGCTCGGGACGCCACTGGACTTGGAAACGTAATTAACTTAGAAAAAGTACCTCCAATAAATATCACTGTCAAATAAAAGCAAAATTGAGTAAAATTTATTTAAGATATATAAAAAAATTCTTTTAGAAGTTTAACACCCTGTATCTTGAGAACGAGGAATTTGCTGACCCATGTTCATATAAACTTTTATATTTTTAATAGTAGAATCAACCTTTTTTTAAATCAAGATTCTGTAACACCCTGTATATTAAACAAAAAAATGATAACCGGTCTAGTTATAACCCCTAGGGCCTCGGGCACGATAACCAGCGTCAGCGTCGAACGGCTGATTTAAACAAACAAGTTCTTTTATTCTCGCATTAAGATTAAAGACACCGCGCTTACATTTTCCGCTCAACGCTGGCCGCTGACGCTTAGTATCGTAGCCGAGGACTAACTGGGGAAATAAAAGTCGTCGAAAAAATCCAACAAAAGCCAACTTTCGATTTGATAACATTTGTAATATTTTGTACGTGTTTTGATGTTTGCAGAGCAATATAAGACTTTTTTTTGGAAATGTCAGGAGTTTAATTAGACATAACCACAATGTCCTTATGACTTTTATTTGAAGACTATTTTTCTGGGATAGATAATTACAGCAGCTACATTTCCGTGCAAAAATCAAATATCTACGATTCATACTTCTTGAGATATCTAATTTTGTCAAAAACATTCTCAAACATTCTATAATGCGACGCAAGAAATAAATCCCCTAAAGACAAATTTAGGAAATGACAGCTGCCATGTTTCTGGTTAATATTAGGATACTTCAATAATTTGTCTTTCATAACAGATACCTTATCTCTTTTACTCTCAATCTTTTCGACATGAATGAGCTGGTAAAGCAGTTGTTACGGATAAATCGAAAAAGATAAGATAGAGCATAATAGACAGACTATATGACCCCACAAATCGTACCCAGTAGACCCTTTTAGGTGACAATACACCCAAGGGAGAACTGGGCAAACGAAAATATCATACTCTCTCTTTGAGGTCAAACCTGGTATACGGATAATGAGGTCAAACCAACCCCAGATTCGGATTCAGCGACCCCAAAAACATAAAGATACCATGGTCTAGTCCTTCGGACCACCAACTTTTATTTTTTTGTGAGACTGTGTAATTAAAACAAAACCGTAATTAACTATTAAGCAGCCCAAAAGTGAAATGTGAGTTTTTAAAGCAGGTTTGAATCAGTCACGAAATGATCATAAATGGTCACTTAGTGTGACGAATTGGTCATCCATTCACCAACTTTTACAGCGTGTTTCGTCATCAAAACATTTATAGCACCTCAAATAAATTAAACATAGCAAAATCAAAAAGGGTGCAATTGATCACAAAATGTTCAACATTGGTCAGTATGATTAATTCATTGGGCACCAAGATTAAAGTTCTGTATTAAATGAAGACATTCAAGGACGAGAAAATTTTGTGAGCAGCCCAAATTTAAAAATTTTAGATTTAAAAAACAAATTCTGAAAGCTAGTAACGATTAGAGAATTGGTCATAAGTATGTAATATTTGGTCAAAGATACTAGAAAAATTATAAATAGTTTATTTTAGGGTCACTTATTGCTAAATAAATATATTTAGCACCCCAACATTAAAATTTTAGGAGCTTATAAAATTGCTTAAAACAATGTGTTTATGTAGCACTACCACAGTACAAATAATTCATAGTAGTTTTACAGTACTGAACACATGCAATTGTTTACATTAAAGCGCTGCCGACATCGCCTTCGAATTTAGGGTGTGTTGGCCGGTGCCAGTAAGGGCCGCGCCGTCCCTTTACGCCGCTTAAATAAATCGCTTTTGCTGCGGGGTCAAGATGTAAGGGACAACCGTTCTCGGCTATCCTCGCGCGTGTTCGCGTTGATAGCAAAGTGTCTTTACTATGGGTTATTTGTACGGTGCCACTACTCATTATGAAGCAAAAGTTAAGATCTGTTATAAAATTGAAAAAATCTTTTTTATAAAAATAAATAAATAAATAAATAAAAGCTTACATATTTAGGTACAGAAATTCTTAGCTTTCTTTTTTTTTAAATTTTAGGTGAAATAACCATAGTCTTTAATATACGTAAAACAAATGTTTATTTTTAAGGCTGAAATTATTAAAAGATGGGGCTTTAGCACAAAAGAGTATAATCTAGAAACAAAGGACGGATATATAATAAATGTTGTACGGGGATATGGAAATAATACTGGAAATAATCCTGTAGTTTTTGGACATGGAATTTTACAGAATGGCTATGTTTGGGTGGATCGAGAAAACAAATCACTACGTAAGTGTTTACAGAGTTTTCCAAAATATGTGGGCATTCTTTTAGATTTATACAAGGTGTCCCACCGAAAACTGCTATAATCGATTTTTTTTAAAAGTAGGCTTTGAAATATTTTAAAAATTTACTAACATTATAAAGTCAGTGGAGAACGTACAATAAGAATATTTTGACAGTTCTACCACTTTCGGCTATACCGGATGTTAATGTCAACTTCCATAGTTTAAATGGAACACCCTATATGCTATTTATTTTTAAGATTTTTTTTATCCTTTTAAGCATTAAAAATAACGGTAGATTAGTAAAAAGAGGTATATTTCAAAAAATTATAATGTTTCAAATATTAACAATTTATTATTTATTTATTCTAACAATGCTTTTAAGTACGGCTATAGAGGGTAGAAGGGAGGAGTACCATCATGTACTAAAAAGTGTCCGTCGAAAAGAAGCAAACTTAAGATGACGCCACAGTAGTCAGTGAAAAGGTTTTAACCAATGAGCATGAATAACTAAAGTGAGATACAAAATAAAAAAGAACAGAGATATACAAAATAAAAAAAGGAAAGAAATACTTAAACCCCTATACTTGCTACTGTGGCGCCACCTTAATTTGCTTCTTTCCGATGGACAGTTTTTCATCTTGTCTGCCATAAAAATATGGTGCTCCTCCCCTCTACCCTCCATAAGTACGGCTTTTTTTGGTTTTTAGTTGGCCCTAAGTCCGAAGTGAGTGGTCATAGCCAACTACACCGTACCTATCACACATAATTATTAAATTGTTAATATTTCGAAAACTATATAAATTTGTGGAATAGACATCCTTATACAAATTTTCCCCTTATTTTTGTTGCTAAATAAAATAAGGTAAAAGAAGTTGGGGCTTTTAATTAAAAAAACTACTTATAAGGTTTTTGTCGTAATAATTTTTAACAATTATCTGTATTTATTAATTGTCGAAAATATATCTCTAGGAAAAATTGATGTGTATGTAATTGCAAACGTCATTTTTGACATAAAATTTAAAATAGGACAAACCGGTTGGACTTTGGTATAGAACTCTGTTCATAAATTATGTTTGAAATTTTACTCAGGATCTTAAAAATAAGTAATAAATCGGTTATTCCATTTAAAATAAGGAAGTTGACATTAACTTCCGGTATAACCGGAAGTCGTAGAACTGTCAAAATATTTTAATAATTTGTTCCCCACTGACATTATAGTGTAATTCAATTTTCAAAATTTTCCACTGCCTGCTTCTTTTATAAAATTTATTAAAATTAGCAAATCAAATTACTTTATTATTGTTACAGAGGCATTAAAAAGTCTCATGAAACTTAATTTTGAGTTATCAAAAATTAATTATTGTAAATTGTTATAATAAAATAATTTTCGCCCAATTGTGGACTTTATCAAAAATTTTGTTTTCTTGTTGTTGTCGACTACAAACCTCTTCCTAAATAAATTTTATTAACGACATTTTGCTTTAAAATAACAAATAAGGGTGGTTTACTCTTAAAGAAAAATAATATTTTTTGGGTTTTTGCGAACCTCTGTATACAAAATTCACAGTTTATTTTCGTAAATCATAATTTTTTAAAAGCAAATTTTTTTATGAAGCATCATTTTTTTTCGAAAAATTAAATTTTTGGTCCAATTGTTCTCTTGTAAACTCCATCCGTGGACAGTCTGTAAGACACCTAAAAATAATTTGAGAAATTCCAATACATTTTTTTTTCTGAAGCTTTCTTTACAGAGATTTGTGCCCTTAAAGGGCGTCGTTAAAAATCATAATAAAATAATATTTTAATATGATAAATATTAGCAAGAACTCCTTAAAACGGTGTCCCTGAAAACATTTGCATTCATTAATCTGCCAGGGCGGACAAGCACTTACACAAAAGTGGTAATTATTGTTACATCCTGTATTTAATTTTAAAAAATGCAAAAATTATTTTTAGATAGATTAAACCCCCGGCCAAAAAGATGCTCTTGTTCGATATCGATAAATTAAAGCGTTTTTGACAAAACGGCGTTCTTTAAGGGCACATACAGTGTGTCCGAAATTTGTAGGGATTGGATTGGGATATTTAAAACTTAATGGGGCAAAAGAATGGTTTTAAAAAAAGTTGTAGGTCAATTACTCATTATTCCAATGATGTTTTGACGACGGTTTGTTTGGTTTTTGAAATATTTTGAAAAAACTGAAAATATGCATTTTAGGGGAAAGTACTGTAGTTTTTATTTTATATAATTTTTAAAATTTGTAAAAACATTATAGGGGCAACTTTTTAATAGCAATGTATTTCTGCCATCAAATTTTAATTTTAACGTTTTGGTTTTAGAGATACCATCATCAACTTTTGTTTTTATTTTGGCAGTCATTTTTGATTTTTCGCATATTCTTAAAAACTGTTTTTCGTTTAAGATGATGTATAACACGCTATAGAAATATTTTATTTTTAGGCCAAATTTCGTAAAAATTATTATTATTTTGTCTTAGTTGGCCATGACTCTGAAAGCCATTAGCTTCACAAAGAATTGCCATCGTTGCTAAAATAGAAAGAAAATTGGAAAACCAATTTTACATACATAATAATCTCTAAAACAGCAATATTTTTGCTCATATTCTTATTACTCAATCTACTTGCATATAAAAAGTTTAAAAACAACAAAAAACGGTAAAAAAAATTTTATACCGGGTGCTCAGGAGAGCTTCTTATTTTCTTGAGAAGTCTTACACATTTCTTTAAAATTTTATATATATATATATATATATATATATATATATATATATCATTACATATATATATATATATATATATATATATATATATATATATATATATATATATATATATATATATATATATATATATATATATATATATATATATATTATATATATATATATATATATATATATATATGTTAGTTCTGTAGTGTTTCACTGGATAGATGAATGTGTAGAGTTGTCATTCCGGGAGTATATCCGTTGGTCATTTGTGTTCCTTGCGGGATTTTGCAGACGTTTCGCCAAGATCGCACTTGGCATTTTCAATGCTATCTAACTGGTGTCAGACGATTGACTGAGGGTATGGTTTGTAGATGTTGCCTTTTATACGGTTCTGGGAGCGCAGATTGTACCGCTTGGCTAGTCTCGGGCTCTGCTCTGATGATTGCGAGATGTGTGCATTCGCCTATGTCGCGTCGTCACTAGTTGTTGGTCGTCGTGTTTCAGGTTTTCTTGTTTTAAGAGGGGTTTTCAAGCTGTTGATAGGTGTAAGTATCATCCCTACATTAAGTCCTCCCACTCTTATGAATTTCTATGGATTCACGGATAATCCTTGTCTTGTAGTGGTTAATGTTTTGCCACCTGTCTACAACTGTTGAAATCTATGTTGTGTCCCTGTTTCTAGATGAGTGTTGAAACAGAGCAGATGTTGTTTGCTTGTTTCGTATGGCTAGTTTGTGTTCTTCTAGCCTAGCATGAAATTCTCCTATTTGTTTGACCTATGTAGGTGTGATGGCAGGTGCCGCATGAGATACTGTAGACTCCTGATTTTCCGGTTTTATTTTGTCTTTAGGATTTCTAAGCGTGGATCCGATCGTCTGTTGAGGTTTTGTAGGCTGTAGTTATATTGTGTTTGCGTAGAATTCGTCCTATTCTGTCTGTGATGCCTTTGACGTATGGAAGTGTGGCTCTCAACTTGTTGTCAGTGGGCTCTTGTTCTTTCGCTGCACATTGGTCTGTCTATTGATAGCTTAAACAAAATGGTTATAAACATAATATAATAAATAAAGCTATCAATAGACAGACCAATGTGCAGCGAAAAGCGGTCCACTGACAACGAGTTGGAGAGCCACTTGCAGTCGTAGGCGCACGCGCAACTAACAGTGGCAAAAACCGAGTGATCGGGATCACGCCAGCTGTACAGGCAGGCTGAAGGTCATGTCCCCCTGCTAGGTGCTGGAGAGACACAAAGCTACGAAACAGCTGAAACATCTGCTCTGTTTCAACACCATCAGAGCAGGACACAACATAGATAGCAGTTGTAACGGTGCGAATTTGACAAGGTATCCGTGAGTCATATAAATTCATAAGAGTCGGAGGACTTAATGTAGGGATGAGCTTACGCCTATCAGCAGCTGAAGCCCTCTTAACATGAAGAAGAAACCGACGACCAACAACTAGTGACGACGCGCAGGCGAAAGCATCTCAACACCGAGCAGAGCGAGACCCGCAAGCGGTGTAATGCGCTCCCAGAACTGCATATAAGGCGGCATCTCGGAATCCCTCAGTCCTGGTCCTAACCGCCGTCGAGTGTGGGAGGTGTTTCTAGCCGTGTCCGGGTGTTTACCGTTGCTAGTGATTATAAAAAGAAAAGTAAACAAGTTTTTATAGTTATCGGATTTTGATTTTGAGTTTTTTCGATTTTCTTTTTTGAGTGTTTTCTTTAGTTCAATATTAATAATTAGAGTTTTAGTTTCAATTTACGAGTGTTTTCAAGGCTTAACCTGCATTTTAATTTCATTTTCCTGAGTCGTGGACGCACGACTCAGTCCGTTTTTCCTGGTGCTAGAAAGGCTTCCACGGGGTTTTAGGAATTTCAGTATAACTCTTTTTGTAATTTGTGATATTTGTTAAAGGTAAATAAGTTGTTGTAAATTCAAAGTTTAGTAGAAAAAATAAAACCATAAAAAAATAGTAAAAGTTAAAAGATGTCTTTTAGTGTGAGTTTCCCGGAAATTCCTATAACTGAAGGTGTGCTGGGTGAGGGGCTCAACTTCCCTCGGCTTGATGGTACCTATGGGACACCGTCTTGCCGACGGAAATGGCGTTGAGGCTGGGGCAAGTGGTAAGTTAAGAACTAGAGTAAAAGTGAAGGGATGTAAGTCAGGCGGGTTGATCAGAGTGTCGGGTCAGAAAAGCGCGACGAAGGTGCGGACGATCAAAAGGCGGGAACAACGGCGTCGGCAACGAGCTAAGGCGCTCCTGCCGACGTTGCCAACCGTAGATAGTCAAGGGAGACCATGCTACTTCACCGCGGAAGGAGCTGCCGCGTTTTTAAAGGGAAATACGTTAGGGCAACCGCAGTTAGGGTTGGAGGTTCCGTCGGGTGTTCAGGGGTGTGTTTCCGCTACGAGTGGACAGCGGCTCGTTAATGAGCGCGTACGAGTGGTCGGCAGCTCGTCAATGAGTGCGACCCGAGCGGATCGGGAATGTGATTCCGTAGCGAGTGGACAGCGGCTCTTCAATGAACGCGTCCGGAGTGGGTCACAGCTCGGTGATGAGTGTGACGGGGAACTATCCTGATGCCGAGTCGGAAGTGGGCCGTAGGGGTGTTGCCGGGACGTCGGAGGGCTCGGAAGGAGTCCTGGGAGCGTGTGCTGCCATGGCTGCCGAGGTAGTCCGGCCAGTCATGGTGGCAGGGTGGACTGATCGTGCCAAGGGGGCGCGAGGGGTTGATGTATGTGCCGGGGCAGGAATAGACCGAGGGGTCGTTGCCGGGGTGCAGGGGGTGCTGCAAGGGTCCAGGAGGGCTGTGTAGCCATGGCATCCGAGGTAGTCCGGATGGCCATGGAGGCAGCGGGAATTAGTTGCGTGGAGGACGCGGTGGAAGGTGTGCCCGGTGCCGGACCGGAAGGTGGCACTAGGAGTGGCACGGTGATGTATGGGGACCTTGTGGGCATCCCACAGGAAGAAGTAACCATGGCAACCGAGGTAGTCCGGTGGGCCATGGCTACGGAGAGTCGGGCGTCCGGTGGAGACACGGCGGTGATAGGAGATGGCATCGAGGGTAGGGAGCGAGGTAAGGATGTTGCCATGGCAACAAGAAGTGGGACTCGGGGTAGTGGACCGAGTACGGCCGTGGGGGCCGAGGTAGGCCGGTCAGGAATGACGGCAAGTATGTGGAGTCGAATGGAGGACGGAACGGGGGATAATGCGGGTTGCCACGGTTACGAGGGAGCGAGGGGAGGCCAGGAAGTGTTCCTGAGCATTCCCACCCCGGAAGGCGCCGGGTACGGATATGGCAGCTGGGCGGAAGAGTATGTAACAGAATTTAGGGTCCCGGAGGTCGTCCAGGTTAACGCGCTGAAGACGCTTGACGCGCGCAGAGCGGAAAGAGATAGGACGAAACGCGCGGCGTTTAGGGGAGTGTGCCGGTAGGATGCAAGGTTAATGAGAAGACGCGAACTGAGCTACGCCAGAGGGCCAGGTCCGGCATGATTTCCGGCCTCAGGGTGGTCAAAAGTACCACCAACGACCCTGAGATGCAAAAGAGTAAAGTGGTGGTTGCGCAGCCGGACCAACCATTACATGGCGCCCAACGTTTTTTAAATGTAGCTGATACAGCTACAGAACGCGAACCAGGTCGGAAAAATTACGAATTATTGCATGACACTCAAAGGTTTTTAAACGTAGCAAACGCGGCTACGCAATGCGAATCAGATCAAAAAGAATATGTAAATAACGGCACGCAAACGAAAAGGTTTAACGCTCTGACCAACCTAACGACAGAACAGCTGGCTCAGTGGGCAATGATGCAGGTAACAGAAAGGGTAGACGCATGGAAGGACACCGAGATAACGCCGACAATATTGCTGAGTATAGTCCAAGAATGTGAGCATGAGCAAACAATCGACAAAACAGTCATGGCACTGAAGAAATTTACGGAAGAAGCTAGGAAGGAAGGAAACCCCGTACCATTTAGGATCTATGCAAATAGATTATTTATAAGGAACCCGAAAGACCCCAGCAAAAGAAGGATGTGGGTACCGCCAGGCATACGAGCGGAGGTTTTGCAGACAATACACGGACATGGCCATTATAGATTAGACACGATGGTTTCAGTCCTGGAAACAATATTCTACTGGCCTTGCATGGAGGAAACAGTGGAGACGTTCCTAAGGAAATGCAGGTTTTGCAAGAACAAGAAAGGATTCTTAAAAGATGCAATAGCGGGAGTGAGACCATTTGAAGTAATCCAACTAAAATTGATCGAAGGCTTGGGGAAAACAAGGAAAGGCTTGGCAGCATTACTAACATACAGAGACGCATACAGCGGCTGGTTGGGTTGCCGAGAAGTTGACGCACCCAGACCAGCGACGATCCGGAAATTTTTAAGCAGAGAAGTTAAAGCATTCGGAGGAGAACCTGCACTGGTAATAGCTGACGAATTTTTAATCAGCCAGAAAGATGCTATTAAAGAAGTATTTCCAAATGCTGCAATAGTAGAAAAGGACATGACTTTCCCAGTGGGTGATTGGACTGTATTTAACAAGATAAAGAAGGACCTACGAAAGGCAGGAAGAGAATGGCCGGACAAAGTAGACGATATACTCAGAAAATATAGAAATAAAGCAGAGCCAGCGTCGCTACACACGCCGACCAGCTTGTTGTTTGCAAACCAAGGAAGCGCATACAAACACAGTAAAGATGGAAGCACATTGGCGAAAATGGCAGAAAGGGCATCAAAACTGAGCTGGAAATTGTAAATACACGCCAACCTCAACGCTAATTTAGATAGGAAATTTTTGTTTTTGATTGTTAAATATGTACAAACCTAGACGACACCAAGTCTGGACTGGGGATTCCTCGTTTTGGTTATCGTGCCCTCTTTGGTGTCCAGTTTTGGACACCGAAAGTGGACACTAAGTGGGGTGGTGTCGCGGAATCCCTCAGTCCTGGTCTGGCCGCCGTCGAGTGTGGAGGTGTTTCTAGCCGTGTCCGGGTGTTTACCGTTGCTAGTGATTATAAAAAAGAAAAGTAAACAAGTTTTTATAGTTATCGGATTTTGATTTTGAGTTTTTTCGATTTTCTTTTTTGAGTGTTTTCTTTAGTTCAATATTAATAATTAGAGTTTTAGTTTCAATTTACGAGTGTTTTTCAAGGCTTAACCTGCATTTTAATTTCATTTTCCTGAGTCGTGGACGCACGACTCAGTCCGTTTTTCCTGGTGCTAGAAAGGCTTCCACGGGGTTTTAGGAATTTCAGTATAACTCTTTTTGTAATTTGTGATATTTGTTAAAGGTAAATAAGTTGTTGTAAATTCAAAGTTTAGTAGAAAAAATAAAACCATAAAAAAATAGTAAAAGTTAAAAGATGTCTTTTAGTGTGAGTTTCCCGGAAATTCCTATAACTGAAGGTGTGCTGGGTGAGGGCTCAACTTCCCTCGGCTTGATGGTACCTACGGGACACCGTCTTGCCGACGGAAATGGCGTTGAGGCTGGGGCAAGTGGTAAGTTAAGAACTAGAGTAAAAGTGAAGGGATGTAAGTCAGGCGGGTTGATCAGAGTGTCGGGTCAGAAAAGCGCGACGAAGGTGCGGACGATCAAAAGGCGGGAACAACGGCGTCGGCAACGAGCTAAGGCGCTCCTGCCGACGTTGCCAACCGTAGATAGTCAAGGGAGACCATGCTACTTCACCGCGGAAGGAGCTGCCGCGTTTTTAAAGGGAAATACGTTAGGGCAACCGCAGTTAGGGTTGGAGGTTCCGTCGGGTGTTCAGGGGTGTGTTTCCGCTACGAGTGGACAGCGGCTCGTTAATGAGCGCGTACGAGTGGTCGGCAGCTCGTCAATGAGTGCGACCCGAGCGGATCGGGAATGTGATTCCGTAGCGAGTGGACAGCGGCTCTTCAATGAACGCGTCCGAGTGGGTCACAGCTCGGTGATGAGTGTGACGGGGAACTATCCTGATGCCGAGTCGGAAGTGGGCCGTAGGGGTGTTGCCGGGACGTCGGAGGGCTCGGAAGGAGTCCTGGGAGCGTGTGCTGCCATGGCTGCCGAGGTAGTCCGGCCAGTCATGGTGGCAGGGTGGACTGATCGTGCCAAGGGGGCGCGAGGGGTTGATGTATGTGCCGGGGCAGGAATAGACCGAGGGGTCGTTGCCGGGGTGCAGGGGGTGCTGCAAGGGTCCAGGAGGGCTGTGTAGCCATGGCATCCGAGGTAGTCCGGATGGCCATGGAGGCAGCGGGAATTAGTTGCGTGGAGGACGCGGTGGAAGGTGTGCCCGGTGCCGGACCGGAAGGTGGCACTAGGAGTGGCACGGTGATGTATGGGGACCTTGTGGGCATCCCACAGGAAGAAGTAACCATGGCAACCGAGGTAGTCCGGTGGGCCATGGCTACGGAGAGTCGGGCGTCCGGTGGAGACACGGCGGTGATAGGAGATGGCATCGAGGGTAGGGAGCGAGGTAAGGATGTTGCCATGGCAACAAGAAGTGGGACTCGGGGTAGTGGACCGAGTACGGCCGTGGGGGCCGAGGTAGGCCGGTCAGGAATGACGGCAAGTATGTGGAGTCGAATGGAGGACGGAACGGGGGATAATGCGGGTTGCCACGGTTACGAGGGAGCGAGGGGAGGCCAGGAAGTGTTCCTGAGCATTCCCACCCCGGAAGGCGCCGGGTACGGATATGGCAGCTGGGCGGAAGAGTATGTAACAGAATTTAGGGTCCCGGAGGTCGTCCAGGTTAACGCGCTGAAGACGCTTGACGCGCGCAGAGCGGAAAGAGATAGGACGAAACGCGCGGCGTTTAGGGGAGTGTGCCGGTAGGATGCAAGGTTAATGAGAAGACGCGAACTGAGCTACGCCAGAGGGCCAGGTCCGGCATGATTTCCGGCCTCAGGGTGGTCAAAAGTACCACCAACGACCCTGAGATGCAAAAGAGTAAAGTGGTGGTTGCGCAGCCGGACCAACCATTACAACATCACAAACCATACCCTCAGTCAATCGTCTGACACCAGTTAGATAGCATTGAAAATGCCAAGTGCGATCTTGGCGAAACGTCTGCAAAATCCCGCAAGGAACACAAATGACCAACGGATATACTCCCGGAATGACAACTCTACATATATATATATATATATATATATATATATATATATATATATATATATATATATATATATATATATATATATATATATATATATATATATATATATATATTAAAATATCTGAAACATCAGAAATTTACATCCTGTTTATATTATATTCGACCAAAAATTTAAAATTGTATAGTACTTCTTAAGAAAATAACAGGCTTGCTAGTAATTTCGTGAGCACACGGTATATTTTTTTGTAATATTTTTGTAAGTATAGCTGTACTTTTCGCATTTAGTAATATATTTGTAGGTTTTAATAGCATTAGTATTTTTGTAAATTGGGAAAAGAAACTCTACATTGTCAGTATGTTAGAAATAACATTAATTGTTTTTTCAAAAATTCGTCTTTGTTTATAGAGCTAATGACTACAGTCATTGCCTACTAGGACAAGAAGATAAGTTTTACGAATATGACCCAAAAATAAAATATTTCCATAAAGTGTTATCTACTATCCTAAAGGAAATGCGATATTATTTAAAAATGTGTAGAAAAACAAAATGCCTGCCATATGAAAAATAAATTTGATTGGTGGTATTTTAAAACCGTATCGTTAAAATTAAAATCTGGACACAGAAATACATTGTTTTAAAAAAGTTGTCCTGATAACGTTTTTACAGATTCCCAAAATTATTTGAAATAAAAATCATTTTTTAAAATGCTCATTTTTAGTTTTTTCAAAATAGTTTAAAAACCAAACAAAATACTGCACACGTTAAAACAGCATGAAAGTAACGGTTTAATGGCCTACAACTTTCTTCATTTAACAATCTTTTTATCTATTTTAGTTTTAAATATCCTAATACATTCCTCTTCCAATTTTGGACACACTCTATATCGGTATAGAGGGGAATTAATTTTTTTACATTTTTTTATCGTTTTATTTTTCGGGTTCGATATAAATCCTCCATGATGTTGCAGATACTTGTAATTCCATGGTAAATATCGTTTTCTTTGACTAGAAGAGTCAGTATCTCCTCTGTACCCAGGTGGACCGAGAACGAATCCCCAGCCAGAAAGACATTTTCGGGTAGTGTAGTTATTTAATAATAACGTCCGTGGTGACACTACCACGGTGTCTAAAATGTGCTGTGAAATGCAAATACTGCATGTTTCAGTGCTTGGACAACGTTGACGAAACAGGGAAAAAATGGGTTAAACATGTAATAACCCGACACCCACGATAATCTGGTACTTAGGCGTAAGCCTTCATGGGCTGCCTTAAAGATAAAAAAACTGATCGCATTATTTGTCTTTATGGAAAAACTTATGAAAAGTTTGTTTTAGCCTATGTTTTGGGCCAAATGGGCTATGAATTTTGGATTATAAATTGGAGGGGAACAAAATTTAGTAGAGGACATAAATCTTTGTCTGACAAAGAAGAAGAATATTGGTATTTTAGGTAAAAAACAATGCATTTTTTAGTAATGGTGTAAGTTTCTCTATAAATTTGGTTGACAATAATGATATAAGCATTATATATGAATAAAGCATTAAGAAAGTAAAATTTTGTAAAAATAACAAAAATTATAATGATAAAACATTTTCTACATATTTTTAGTTTTTTAAAAATTTAAAAGAAAGTTAAAGTAGTTTTACTTTCTTTTAAATTTTAAAAAAAATAAAAATATGTAGAAAATGTTTCTTCATGATAGTTTATTTTTTCAAAATTTTACTTTTTGTATGCTTTATTTTTAAAATTAAAAATAGGGTTAGTTTGGGACCAGCACAAAATGTTACTTTTGCAGCACGAGCCGTGCTGTGTATCATACGAGAGGGAAATGAACATTAAGTACAAGTTGCATCCTATAGTTTTTCTACGACTATTGATATATTACTACCTTTCTATGTTATTAAACACCCTATATAAATATAAATACATAAAAATAAATTTTGAAAAAACTGACAAATTTAAAACCGATTTCGATTTTTTAGTTTCTACGAAAGTGCAGTTTATGATTTGCCAGCTGTTCTAAATAAGGTAACCGAAGTTACCAACAAAAAGCCATCTACATAGGAATGTCAATGGGAACAACTATTGGTTATGTATATACCAGTGTGTTTCCTGATCTGGCAAAAGAAAAACTGGAAAACAAATTTCCTTAGCACCAGTAGCTTACTTGAATAACATTAAGAGTTTTTTGAAATACCTTATACCTTTTATCCCTATATTAGAGGTAAGAACTTCTTTCTAAAAATGCATAAAAATTTACAGACCATTTTAGTACACAGTACATTTTATACTGAGGTGGAAAATCTTTCATTACACAGCCCCAGAAACAAATAAAAGTTGGTGGTCCCAAAGATTATACCTATATCTTTTTGGGGTCGCTGAATCCGAATTTGTGTCGGTTTGACTTCATCAGGTCATGATCAAGGTTATTTCAAGGTAAAATCATCAAAATTATTTGAAAATAGACCACACACGTGGTATCTTTATGTTTTTGGGGTCGCTTAACCAAATCCGGAGTCAGTTTGACCCCTCTCAGGTTATGGTCAAGGTCATTTTAAGGTCAAATCATATAAATTCATTGAAAATCGACCACAAATGGTGTACCTTTATGTTTTGGGGTCGCTTAATCCGAATTCGGGAATGTCAATTTGACTATGGATTCGGATTTAGCGACCCACAAAACCCCAATATATCATGTTTTTGGTGCATTTACGATAACTACTTATAATTTGACCTTGTTATGACCTTAAATTAACCTTATAAGCTCAAATTGATCACTAATTTGGTTTTAGCGACCCCGGAAACGTAAATATACCATGATCCCGGTCTATTTTCAATAAAATTTAATGATTTGACCTTGAAATGACACTGACCATGACCTAATGGGATCAAACTGACCCCGGATTAAAATTCAGCGATTTTCAAAACATAAAAATATCACGATTGTGATCTTTTTTCGATACATTTTAATGATCTGACCTTAAAAAGACCTTAAACCTGACCTGATGGGGTCAACCCAGATTCGGATTCAGCGACCCCAAAAACAAAAAAATACCATGGTCTGGTCTTTCGGATCTTTTTTACTTATTGGGCTATGATTGATACTAAAATGACCTTGACCCTGACCCGATAGGCTCAAACCGACCACAGATGATTCGGATTCAGAGACCCCAAAAACATAAAGAAAATATGGTCTAGTCTTTCGACCACCAACTTTAATTTTTTTGTGGGGCTGTGTTAAGAGAAGGAGGGTTTACAGAGGCTCGGACGAGACAGTAACCATGTTTTTTTGATATTTGTTTTTTATTTATTTTTTTATTAAAAATATGTCAACCCAACAAAATGATTTTTAATTTGTCAAATAATTATAGTCCGGGAGATAGCAACGTCGGGAAAACAAGGCTGATTTTTTGATAGCCGGTAGCGGTTGCGTTGGCGCCCAGCTGTGACCTTGACATTATGAGCTGTTACTGGTATGTCAAAAAATGCAAACCTTGGTCATATATTATCGTTCTAAGTTTCATCAAAATATACCGGTTTAAAAGTTATGACGGGGACGACTGTATAATTAGCAATGATAAAATTGTCTGGCAATAAAAAACAACATGTTTGGTAAACCTATTAAAGACAAGAACTTGAAAATTTGGTCTCTTAAAATGTTTTTAAAACCTTGGATTGTTACCTATACAGGTAGGATTAGGTAGGATGCGAACTAATAAACGCAACCACTACCGCCAGCCAGACAGCACAGGGTCTATCCAGAAGCGAAAGGAGAACAACTTATTAAAAAATAAGCTGACCTATTTTTTTTTCAAGAACGAAGCTACCCTCCTATACTATTACGCCACCAAACATTTATCGATCGTAAAGTGGTCTCAGAGATGTCTTAAATATCAAAAGATATCAAGTTGGCAAACTTTTTGCGACTGTTGTAAAGGTTAATTTTATTTTCGGCCCACGGGAGGAAAGTTAACTTTTTTCCGTAGGATTAAAGTAAGAGCTAGAAAAGTGACACTTTTAAACTTTTAAAATGTCTGAAATATCAACATTACATATTTGGTTGTAAGTAAAATATTTAAATACAGTAAAAGTTGTATAACTTACTTGATAGACCTCTTCTTTATAAGTCAGTTCTTTTATGTTTTAATTTATACAGGGTGTCCCACTGGAAACTGCCGAGATCAATTTCTCAAAAAGTACGCTTTCGAAAATTTTGAATATTTGGTTACATCAAAGACACTATAGACACCCAGGACAATACTAAATTTTTGGTCATCAGCTTGGACACTCGCTTCGTGGAATTTATGAAGCGGGTATCCATCGAGTACACACTTAAACAGTACGTATAAATTGCCGCTTCATAAATTCAGCCAAGCCAGCGTCCAAACTGATGACCAAAAATTTAGCATTGTTCTGGAAGTCTACAGTAAAACTACAATTGTCTTTGAAAACATTAAAAAGTAAGTGGGGGACATACAACTAAAATATTTTGACAGCTCTACCACTTCCAGGTATACCGAAAGTTAATGTTAACTTAATTATTTTAAATGGAACACCCTATATACTATTTATTTTTTAGATTCTGCGTGAAATTCTAAACTAATTTTTTTTTAACAAAAGCCTTTAATATGAGTTGGGCTTAAGTTTCTTGTAGAGAAAGAACTACTTAAGCAGACTGTATTGATATTTTGATAATTAATAACTACAGAGTGGTCAAAAATAACTATTAACAATTATTACGACAAAAACCTACAAAGTTTTTTTTTTTTTAATAGAAATCCCTATCTTTTTTACCTTATACTATTAAGCATCAAAAATAAGAATAATTTTGTATAGGGATGTCTATTCCAAAAATTTATAGTTTTAGGTACGGCTTAGTTTGGCTTTTTAGTTGGCCTTGACAACAAAATGAGGCGTCACAGCCAACTACCCCGTATCTACCCGTACTTACTATAAATATTAAATCGTTAATATTTCGAAAACTATACACTTTTCTAGTAGACATCCTTATACAAACTTACCCTATTTTAATCCCTAATAGGATAAGGTAATAAAAGATGAGGGTTTCCATTTAAAACAATTGATTTTTAAGTTTTTTGTCGTTATAATTTTTAACGATTATTTTTGACTACTCTGTATTTATTAATTGTGAAAATATTGATACGGTCTACTAAAGAAGTTCCTTCTTTACAAGAAACGCAATCTCAACTCATGTTAAAGGGTTTTTTAGTAGAAATTAATGGTTGTGTAATGGCCTGCAAACGTCAATTTTTACATAAAATTTAAAATAATGCAAAAACGGTTGGACTTAGGTATAGAACATTATACATAAATTATGTTTGGAATTTTACGAAGAATCTAAAAAGTAAATATTATATAGGGTGTTCCATTTAAATCGTGGAAGTTGACATTAGCTTTTGGTATAACCGAAAGTGGTAAAGCTGTCAAAATATTTTAGTTGTATGTCTCCCACCAACTTTATATTATTTCCATTTTTTAAAATTATCCAAAGCATACTTTTCGAGAAATCGATCGCGGCAGTTCCCGTTGGGACACCCTGTATTAGGGTAAGTAAATTAAAGAAGTTGTTTTAAACTTTGAATATTTCTATTTATTTTGTAGCCATTTTTATCGGTCCATGGCCAATTTCTTAAACCTTTGGAAATACCCCTTCCGAAATTTTTATGCACTCAAACACCATTGCAGATGTTTATATGTGAGATTCCTAAAGGACTAGGATTTGGTTTTGATTTTTCTCAACTTGATCCGGTTAGTATGTCGTAAATAAGTTCCTAACTTGGTACCCTATACAAAGTGTTAAAAAATTCTATCGACCACACCAATGGTTAATAAATAATGTATGGTTTTTAGCTTAGTGATCAAAATTATTACGTATTAGCAAAGACAATTATAGTAGTGAAACTATAATTGTTTTATGGTATTAGGTAAATTTTTAATCAAAAAAATAATAATAATAATTAAAAAAGATAAAGAATAGTAGGTCAGTTAAAAACTTTTTAGAAGCAAAGTACCCTTATTTATAAACTTTTAATTTGGCGCGTAAAGAATTTTACAATAATTGGTCGCGTGGTGTATTTAATACACCAATGAAAATCCAAGAGTTTTAAAGCTACTTTTTTGCAAATATGTGCAATAAATAAGATATTTAATACTTAATAGTCCTTTATTAAAATTGTTTAACTTTTAAATAAGTAACTGTTATTTAAAAAAGCAAAATATTTTTAAAAATACAAACATATCAAAATAATTTGGTAGGCAACGTTGGTCAACTTTTTGGGACTTTTACTGTTTTTGGTCCCTGAAGGGTAAAGTTTAATATGTGTTTGTATATTTTTTTAATAACTACTTTAAACCTATAAAAGAAAGTAAAAAAATACTGCGTCAGATAATACTTTATACACCTTATTGATTTGTAACAATTATTGTTAAGAACAAATAATGAATAATAATAATAAAAAGTTTTTAAAACATTTTTAGTTTGAAAGATAAGTAAATAATTTAAAATAAAAAATACGTACATTTTAAGAACCAATAATAACTAATAGTACAGGAAATAAAGGTCAATAAAAGATGAAACCTAGCAATTCTTTGGTCCTGCATGGATTGATTTAAAATTTTAATGGAAAGTAGGGAATAGCGTAAGGTTTAAAACTTATATCGTCAAAACCCTGGTGGTGGTTGCCACGCCCCCTAGGGGTGCAACATTCTTTATTAAATTTTAACCAGGGAAATCGATTAAAAGATATTCTTAGTAAATAATGGTGTGTACATTTTTGTTTGGTAAAACTAATATTTTTCAAGTAATTTGCAATTAAAAGTAACAGTTATTCGAAGAAAAAATCGACGTTTTTTACCGGTTTTTCGGAAATACCTCGAAAATTGTACATTTTATAAAAAAAATCTATAGAGAACAAAACTGCAGTTTTTTAATAGACAGATAAAGTTATTTTGTTATAATTTTCCTACGACCAATACCAACCAAGATACAGCTTGTTAATGGTTAGCTTTTGTCGCCAACTGTAATATTTGATAAATTTAAAGTCAATTAACGGGATAATGCTGCAAATCTCAAGGAAAACACATTGAATCTTGTTTAAAGTACACAATCAGACCGTTTTATTTAAAAAAGAATGAAGTCTTTAGCATAACATTTAAGTAAGTTATGATCAAAATAAGGTAAAAATCGATTTTTTCTACGAAAAAAATAAATAAAACAACTTCCTACTGGCCCTTAATTAAAGATGATCTGTACTTATGTAGATTATTATGCTCCCAAGTGGGATATTTATTTTAAGAAAAGAAAAAAAATGTATTGATTTTTTTTATTAACGTATCTCCTTTATTTTTAAGGATACAAGTTTATTTTGAAACCTATATTGAAAAATCTTTTAAGGTCTACACAGGACTTTGTAAATAAAATTTCTTAAAATTTCTAAGTTTTAAAGGGCTTAAAAAGGGAGGTGCTCGTTTGTAAATAACGGTTTTAAAGGGCCAAATCTCGCCAGATATTTACTGTACAGGAACTCTGCGCCCACAAGTAATTTAGTATACTTTAAACAATCACAATTGAGACAGACAAAAGGCGGCTTCTTTGTTAGGCATGGGCGGAAGGATAAAAATTTAATAGAGCAGTTATATTAAATTAATTATTAATTTACATATCTATTATAAAAATGTTGATTTTTATTTAAAGTAAAAGTTTATACACAGCCAGTTGAGAGGATGTTAGTTTTGTAACAGGCCAAAATTGAAATTTATTAAAACAATTTTATTAGATTATTGAGTACCTACTACAAAAATGTTTTTTCCTTTTCATTATCGCTATCAGTGTTTTCAAAACTTGATTCGTCATTTGTATTTATAATGATTGGATATTTTCGTGGTAAAACACAGTATCCCTGCTCTTTTATTTGAGTGGGATACATAATTTTATTTTAAACAAGTTTTTTTGTTTCTTTTTGGTATTTCTATATTTTTGTCCTTTATAAATTTTATTACTTCTTTCTCTTTGGTGCTGTTCTTTGGAATTTTGTTTTTTGTCGAGAATGGTATGATGCGTTGTCCATTACTATCATCAAATTTGGTTTATTATTAGGCAAAAGTTGCCGTTCTCATTTTTTCAAATAGTTCGGCTGTCATGTCTTCATGATAATCCGCCGAGGATGGCTTTATGCTTATAGCGGATAGCAACTAAGCATTCGGTACAAAGCCGTTCTCAGTTCCAGCATGTTATATTACAATTCATTTTCTCCTAGAACATGGAGCCCTAAAACTGCACAACTATTGTCTTCTTTTATTGTTTTATTATCCACCCAGCCATATTGGAAAACATCATTGATGTTAAAGCAGGCTTAGTCGAGGTAAAGTATACCCCTATTTGCTTTACGGTATTCTTTTTATCTTACGCGGGTAATCTTGCCTAAGTGAAACAATACCTGCAGATTCCATAATAACCACTCTCTTATTATTTTTTTTTTGTAACTATATTTATTTTATTTTTTTGTAACTAAAGCCGCAGTCTATCAAAATATTCCTTAAAGTACAAATAAACTTATATAGTGTAAAGGCAGCTAATAAATAATACCTAATAAAAATACAAATTTGATATTGGGCTATGTTAAAGAATAATAAGGAGTGCATATAAAACTAAAACTTCTTTGTATTTTTTTAAAATTGCAACCTTTGCCATGTACCAATTTGGTAATCATCATCTCCGCCTACCATTTTGCATGACAGACTCGTCAAGTCCACGTTGGCCCCTCTACGGGGAAAGATCAACTATGATATAAGCTATTTTTGTCAATGGGTTACGTGGTAAATTGATAATACCCCAATTATTGTGTTGTCTCAATTACGATTGTATAAAAGTTTAATTAAAAGCGCTAAAATTTACTACTTAATTGTTTTTTTTTCTTATCTTCAGTATTTTCGGAGTTATTTAGGAAAAAATGGAAAAAATACAAACTAATAAACTTTTTTTATTGTAAGATTAAGTTCTCCTGAATTTAAACATTTTTAATTGGTAAAACTACTTAGACGTATTAAACATATATGTGTAAAGATAATTGCAAAGGGTTAAACGTTAATTTTATTTAGGGAAAAATAAAGGGGTTGTTTTCATTAATTTTTTCATTAAAAAAATGAGGTACTGACATTATTTTGATCATAGCTCACTTAATATTTAGGGCAAAGACTCTTTTTTTAAATTTAAAAAGGACTGATTATGTATTTTAAAAAGATTTCATGTGGTTTCCTCGACATATGCAGCAGTTTCCTGTTATTTGACTTTAAGTCCATCAAATTTTATATTTAACAAAAAAAGGTAACAAGCTGTATATCGGTTTATATTGGTCGTAAAAAAATGATACGTTAATAATACTAGTCAAGAGGTGTATTTTAGGCACCGTTTACAAACAAATATCGATATTGTCACAATTAAATACTATTTTTAACAAAAACCGCCACAGCACACCAACGACATCCTTCTGCTAGGACACATAGATTTGTAGTAAAAAAAAAGGTATTTTCAAAGCAAATGGTGATGCCTTTTTAGGATTGGTGTACAAAATACAACGGCGCGCCTAATTAAGGATTAAAATAAAAAAAGGTTTATCAGAAAAGTTATTAAGAAATAAAAGTTAATAACTTGGTATTTAAGCATAACTTAAAGTAATGGCCTTATGTTTAGATTTATTAAAATTTCTTCAACATTTTAAAACTTTACGATACAATTTTTCGTCTCTCTGTATACAATACAACTCTTAATAAAATTAGCTACTACTGATACAGTTTGAGACCATGCACTAACTTTTTATAGAACAAAGTTTTCTGACAAATTGCAAATAAAAAGTTTTCCATTGGTTGCAGACTTAAAGAACACACTGTTTAAATATTTTTTAGTAAGTTGGCTTTACTTTTACTGAATTACTTAATTTTAAAAACATCCTGTATACCTCTAGAAGGAACAGTTTAAAAATGTAAATTCGGTGGTCTTTGATAAGAAAAAAATCGCAAAAAGTTTAAAGCAAATAAATCGGCCTGCTTGTCTCTTGCGGTCGCCTTTGCTATATTTCTTTTATGATATGCCGGTTGATGCAGCTGGTCATCGCACTATGGGATAGAAATTAATTTTTTTGGTCAAAATTCTGCAACTTATCAATCTAACTTAAAATGAGGTGCTTTTTATTGGAAACATATTATAAATTATTACAAATGCTTTTGGGAACCTAAAACTTATTATATGTTATTATAAATTTACACGCCCCTTAACATTATTATTTTTTATTGTACAAAATAAACTAAAATGTCAGCTTGGTTGGTTAATTCGGTAGTATTCTAATCAGTAATCCGATGATTATTATCTCATATGATATACAGGGTACGACAATAGGTATGCTTTTTTCAATGGAATACCCTGAATATTATATCACCACCAAAAAATATTTTAAAATGCATTAAAAATACTACATTTGATGTGTCTATCTCAATTAGTTTCGGAAATATGACCATCCAAAACTGAAAAATAATTTTAAATTATTCTTAGAAGCGTAATAGAGATACATCTTCCCAACTTTTTTATTTTTTAACGTATAAAATATATAAAAACACTGCTTTGTTGGGTAGATTCTGTAGAATCCATATCTTTCCTCAGAATGCTTTTATCTTTTAGGATATACAGTGTAGGACAAAACATATTAAATTTTAAAATGGAAAACCTTGTAAATTATAAAAAATCTTGTATCTGTCCTTACACTCAGAAGTAGCAAAAAGTAGGAAGGCAATTGTTAGTACAAAAAATAATAAAGAAAAAGGTAAAACAATCTTTGACAAAAGTAGCGAGACTTCGCGAGACTGCATCGGAAACACAATAATAGCTCTTATTATTTAAACTCTTTTACTTTTTTAGTAAACAAGGCTAATAATAAACTAGGTAGATTAAGTGTTGTATATTTATGTTTACTTAAAATACATTTTCAAGTTTCTTATTACCCCAATAAAAGTCGTCATATCCTTTTATAATTTTGCGTACATGTAGTTTGAAGTATCTACTTTGAAATACACAGCATGAGCCATTAAAATTTTAAAGTTGCTTTTTGGCCAAAATAATGGATTTTTATCCCATAGTGTATCGGCGCGTCGCTGTAAAGGATAGCGGCGCCTTTGTATAAAATAGTCCGATTGCAGGCGGCCTTTTTTATGTTTTTTTGTATTATTTTCAAAGGGTACCGAAGTTGCGCTTTTAAAATGTTCTTTTACTTAAAACATATTTTTAATTATAATAATGGTTATGCATCTTTTAGAATGATCTACCAGTAATAGCTTCTTTAAATTGGGACAGCATGTCACTCAAAACTCTGAAACACTTTGCTCAAATAGTGACAACCAAAAAATTTGCCAATTATGACTACGGTGCGCAAGAAAACTTAGAAAAATATGGGCAAGAGAAGCCGCCAATATTTCCACTTCGCAACATTACTGTACCTGTGGTACTTTTTGTTGGTTTAAACGACTGGTTGGCAACCGAAAATGTAAGTTAACCGTCTATTATTCACAAATATTAGTACACAGTCTAAAATCCAACTAGAAAGCGAGTATTTAGTAAATTGAGACGCGTGCATTTCGTGCGACGTGCGACGCGACACGCGACTTAGGGGTGTGCGAATAATTCGAACTTACGGATAATTCGTATCAAATCGAATATCAATATTCGATTCGAAACTCGAATCGAATAATTCGTAAATTCAAATTATTTGAAAGTTCCCGAATAATTCGAAAAAATTCGAATAATTCGAGAAATTTCGAATAATTCGATTTTTTTCGAACAATTCGAAATTTTTTCGAATGTTCGACTTTTGTTTTGAATTATTACGATATATTGTAGTAATCGCGAATTTTCGAGGATATTGAATTTAGGATTTGTTACGCGTGATATTTAAATATTAATTGGACAAATAATAACATTTTATTTGAACCAAAAATTTTATTACATAAATAAAGCAATTATTATGAAAATTAACTACAAATTCTTGTTCAAAAATAATAAATATGAAACTGAATCAGTATATCTGAATATTGTAAATAAAACTCCTGGTATACATATATATATATATAGTATGGTATATGTATATGTATAGTAAGCAAATGAATATACACACAGTATTTGAAACTTAAAATTGACCAGGTTTTTTGTGCACTATTCAGGGTGTAACAAAAATGTGTAAATAAAACAATGTTCTTCTCAAGAACAATATGTTTTTAATTAAATATTTTAAATAAAAAAGAGTATTTTGAAATTTTTTAATTCCTATTAACAGTATATCCGACCAACAAAAGTAAGGTTAAAATGTAAGGTATACATATACATATAAACTTTTTTGGGCCTTTTAAGAAATACCCTTAATAAAATGTGTTTAAAATATTGAAAATTATTGTATTTCGCATATTCATTATACAGGGTATTTCATAAATATGTTACTAAACTGAAAAAACAATTTATCTTTTGCATTTTGTACGGGGTCTTTTAAAAATATTATATTAAAAATGTAAAAAGAGGATTTTATTTTGTATATATTTACATTAAAATAAAAAACTGAGCAATTGCATGCTTCAGATAATTAATTTTTAATCAAACTATGATATTATGGTTCAGTAGCATATTTTGATGCCCGATGTTATGGAATCTCAATTGGATAAAATAAAGAATCCATTCATATTTTGATAATTAGTGAATATTTCGCATTATTCGTGAATTTTAAAAAATTTTTGATTTATTCGAAAGGCCTTATGCTACTTTTTACACATATTTGATAAACCTTTTATTCTTTTACCGGAATTGCCACGAAAATTGACTTTCGGCAGTAAAGAACTTCAATAATTCAAATAGAAATCACTAACTTAACCCTCGTTTTACACTAAGGCGGTTTCGCCGGAAAGAGTCATAAAACATTATACGAAGCCTTTGAGTTTGCCGACTTTCCGCGTTCTCTACGTGTGAAAGGTCTCACAAGGCTCCATACACTTCGATAGCGTTGGTCCGTCGCCCGCATCCCTGGCTTTCGCTAATGTAAAAAGGCAGTAAACCTTATATTTAAACTTAACACTTATTTTTCAATATTTTTGTTAGATAAACCCTATCTCTAAAATTAATAGTTTTTAAGTTATTAAGAGTAAAACGGTAAAAATATATATATTTTTGCTATTTTCAAGGCAGCCTAGCGTCTAACTATTATTATTTTAAAAACTATCTGGTTTAGAGATAGGACAAAATAATAAAAGAAGTTTAAGAAATATGTGTTAGGTTTAAGAAAGAAAGTTCAAGAAATATGGCTTAAGTTAGTCATTTTAAACAAGCTAAAAATAGAGTAATTAGAATTTTAATTAAATTATTTATCCAAAAGATACATAAGGAAATTAAAAAATTTACGTTTTTGAATTCAGCCTATATATCTTTTAATACAAGAGATAACAAAAAAACCATAAAAACATTTTTTGTAGAACTTTTTACGTAGAATCTACAGGAACTATTTGATTTTTTTATACAGGGTTGCATTAAAAAGTTACTGCCAACTTGATATTTTTCCTATGAAAAAACCTGTATATTTTTTACTAATAATAATAATAGCCCTTGTCACTACGATATTAAAAATATATAAGATTGTACCTCTATCTCTTGTAGTTTGTTAAATATTTGAATTGTAATAATTGTTTTTGAGCGTACCCCGTATAAACACCCTCTTTTACAATCATGTTTTAAAATAATAATTAAATGTAATAATTAAAATATTTTTAAGATTTATACCAACCGTAATATACTTTTAAAAGTATAAACACAATAATACTTAAAAACTTAATTTGAAATGCGTTAACAAGAAGGCTATAAATACAAAAGAATATTACCTCTTTTAAAAAATATGCTACAGACTAAAAGGCTTTAAAATAAAAAAACAACAAACAATAATCTTACACCTGAAAACCTAAGGCATCATCCACATATAACCAAATTTAAAAAGTTAGAAGACAATTTACAAAAATGTGGCTTTTACAAAACCACAATTTTTTTACTGTGTTTATACTTTTCAAAGTTTATTGAAGTTAGTAAAAATCGTAAATAATAGCTAAATTATAACATTTATTTATTATTTTAAAATATCATTGTAAAAGAAGGTGTTTATACGGGGTACGCTTAAAAACAAATATGAAAATTCAAATATTTAAATTACTACAAAATTTAAAAACTACAAAAGATATACGATGTTATATATATTTGATATCGTAGTGACAAGGGCTATTATTTAGTAAAAAAATATACAGGGTTTTCCATAAGAAAAGCATCAAGTTGACATCGTAACTTTTAACGCAACCCTGTATAAAAAATCAAATGCTTTCTGTAGATTCTACGTAAAAAGTTTCACAAAAATGTTTTTATACTTCTTTGCTATTTCTTGTATTAAAGGATATATAGGGTAAAATTAAAAACGTAAATTTTTCAATTTGCCGTCGTATCTCTTAGATAAATAATTTTATCAACATTTTAATTAGGCCTTTTTAGTCTCTCCAAAATCGAGCCCATAATACCTACATTAGGTTTTTTTAATAACTCCAGAAATAACTGAGATAACCCATAAAAATGCCCAATTTTGCCCACCCTGTAACTTACTAGGTATTTTTCTCAATATAAAATTACCAGATTATAGAATTCCTAGTGTGCTTCATAAAGAATGGAAAATAGCTTTATAGTCTGGTCAACATGAACCTTCTTGGGTAAAATTTCTGTATATTCTCCAAAAATTACAATCGAAGTGTCATTCGATTCGGAATAATGTATAAAAAGTTTAAAAAATGTCCCGAAAGGGGCTGATAAAAATTGCATAAGTTATAAACAATAAATGAAAAAAAGTAGAATTTCGTTTTTTTAATATCTCAAAGACTATAAAAGATATTTAAAATTTAAAAAAAGATTTAAAAAGAAGAAGAAATTTCCTAAATAAAGGTAGTTCCTCTTGGACCTGTATCTTGAATATTTATAATTTTTACAGAGCCCCGAAAATAGCGTTTAGGGAAGGCAGTCTGACGTCCGCGCGCAGTATGTCCCTCGAACTTTTGTCATAAATATACAATATGAGAAATAAAAAATAAAAAAATTTGGCCCAAGGATACATAAATAAATAATTATCCGCCAGCCAAAAACTTTTATCCCTACTTTTCTATTAGGTGTCAATTAGTTAATAAACAACTTTTTTTTTATTTGTATATTGACATAAAAAGACCGATTATTATTAAACTACAACTTTGAGATTTTTTTACGTTGTTAAGTTATTCTTAAGAGGCATAGGAAATGGAATCCCGTTTAAAAAATTTAAAAATAGTAATTTTCTAGTTTTTACTAATAATCAAAGACTGTAAAAATTAAAAATTGCATATTTTTAATGGTTGAAAGCTACATTAAAGTAATTTTTATTATTTTTTAGCGTTAGTGTTTAAATAATTGTTATGAACAAATGCAGTGATTATAAGATAAACAAAAAATATTGTTTCTTTTCCAATTGTTGAAATAGATTATGATTTTTAAAGAAAAATGGTTCATAAATATTCATATTTAGTGGTAAAAAATTATTGTTAATTAATAAATGCACTTTTTACCAATAAATGATTTTTTTAGGAAATCATTTTTGTTTTAAAAATCATATATATATCAACAATTGGAACAGTTTTTTTTTAGATTATCTTATGAATAATGCATTTGTTTATACCAAGTATATAAACAATAACACTAAAAAAATATAAAGAAATCCAAATATTTAAGATATTGAAAGAAAAATTTTACCTTTATGCAATTTTTGATTTTTTACAGTCTTTGATTGTTAATCAAAAAGTAAAAAAATTTAAAAAAAAATTAAAATCTACATATTTCTATACCTTTTAGAATAACTCAACAACGTAAAACAAAATCTCAAGATTGTAGTTTAATAATAATCGGGCTATTTATGTTAACATCCAATTTAAAAAAGTTGTTAATTAACTAATGGAAAAATAGGGATAAAAATGTTTGGCTGGCGGATAATTATTTATTTATGTATCATAATTGTGCAAAATTTATTTAATTTTTTAATTTTTCATATTTTATATGACAAAATGTTTTTTTTTGTTGCCCTTTCCGAGAAACAGACCTCGCGCGTGAAGTGAGACTGCCCGCTTTTAGCGCTATTTTCGAGGCTATGTCAAAATTTTAAATATTCAAAATACAGCCTATTCCTATTTCTTTCTCTTTCTAATTTTTTTTTTTTAATGTTGAATATCTTTAATATATTTTGAGATATTTAAAGCAAAAACCCAAACTCCTACTTTTTTTCATTTATTGTTCATAACTTTGTAATTTTTTATCGGCCCCCTTTCGGGACTTTTCCCTAAACTTTCTGGAACATTTATTCCAAATGACCCCTTGATCGTAATCTTTTGGAGAATATACAAAATTTACCCAAAAGGTACATGATGACCAGACTACTATATTTCTTTGAACTGGCTCTCTTTTTTCTTATTGTTTCTCTAAGCATGGTAAAACAAATTTCAGGTTAAATGAAAGTTTTCATTTGCAAAAGGATGCATTACTTCGCATACTAAAATTGTTTGTTTGATGCCTTCTAGAAGAAGTATTCCGTCTTCAAATGATGTAACTTTGATGTTCCGTTTGAGAATTTGAGTCGGAATTTACTAAGAAATTTGCAAACAGTCTTTCATTTCATAAACTTAACAACCAGTTAGAAGAAGCAGCTATAATGTATTATTAACTTAAAAAGACGTTTTTTTAAATTTATTACCAAAAAGCATTGAAACAATCCTTGCTTTTACCAAATTTAGCTAGCTTTTATTAAACAATAAGTTTTTGTATAACCGGGCGTAAAATACAATTTTACGCCTCATTAGAGGGCGTAAAATAGCACTTTTACGCTCTAGGGCAAAAAAGTATCAAAACGCTCGCATTTATAAATTTATAAAATAATAATTAAATTAAACATACAGGGTGACAATTTTCAAACGAACGGCATTTAATACTCCTTGAATTGATGATCTTGTGAAAATTCGGCGAAACACGTCAACTTAGATATCAAGGGGGACAACTTTTTGAGGCATTTGTTATTTTTTAAATTCAACCCCCTTACGCCCAGGGCAACTACCCCTAAAATTTTAAATAGCAACCCCCAATTTTGCCACCATTTCTGAAATCTACATGTAAATCTAGGTTAGATACATCACTTTTTTATTTTTTTTTTGTTAAAATTGAAGTAGAGGACCTTACAAATTATTAAACGTATTTCATTTATTTCAGTACAATAATTCAAGTTTTCAAAGGAGCTTCGTTTACTATACTGTCCCAGCTATTATTTGTATTAAATTACAAAAAGGTATAATCCCAAAAATGTTTGGAATTTATTTTGCCGGTTTACAATTTTTCTAGATCTTGTATTTCTGATAACGTTTAGAGGTTGTAAACAATTTCTCGTGCAATGCATCATTATTTTATTTTATTAGATGTTTTGATTCGGTTGGCGAAAGTAAGCTGAAAATAGTTACTTCAATTTTACCAAAAAAAAAAAAAAGTGATGTATCTAACCTAGAATTACATGTAGATTTCAAAAATGGTGGCAAAATTGGGGGTTGCTATTTAAAATTTTAGGGGTAGTTGCCCTGGGCGTAAGGGGGTTGAATTTACAAAAATAACAGATGCCTCAAAAGTTTTCCCCTCGATATCTAAGTTGACGTGTTTCGCCGAATTTTCGCAAGATCATGAATTCAAGGAATATTAAATGCCGTTCGTTTGAAAATTGTCACCCTGTATGTTAAAAGTATACTTATTTTAATTTAAACATTAAAAGCTGGGAAATTTTCTCCTAACTACCGAGAATAATATGAGTATAATAATTCAGTCGTGCACAAATATTGTTTGCACCTCTGCGTAAAGCACTTTACGCCCACAGCTGATTGTTTGCGCCTCCCGGAGCTCAGGCAACAACTTTCAGCCGCTGACGTAAAAGTGCTATTTTACGCTCCTATAACAGTTTCATGTCCAGTCAGTGTTAAAATTTAACATAAACACAACATTTTTGGACGATCACACAAAAATGTTGTGTTTATGTTAAATTTTAACACTAGACTGGACATGGAAATTTCTATCTAATAAGGTAACTATATTTATTTTTGTAATTAGGCTCAGCCCTATTGTGCTTTTTTCTCTTTGTATTTCCAGTTCTGATGAAGGCCTCATACCTGAGAGCCGAAACGTTAAAATTAAAATAGTATTTTATAAAGAAAATTTTGTTTTATCATCTGGCCTTTAATCCCAAGAATATTAAATAATAAAACAATATACATATAGAAGGCAAAGAAAGGAAACCACATCTAAACTATACGTATATATATATATAATGCTACATTATGGATGGTTTTGGGGAACGAAAAGTTATTACATATAATTATAAATTTACACACTCCTTAACATCATTATTTTTGATTGTACAAAATAAGCTAAAATATCAGCATGTTTGGTTAATTCGGAAGTTTTTTAATCCGTAATCGGATGATTATTATCTCATATGATATACAGGGTACGACAATAAGTATGATTTTTATAAATGGAACACTCTATTTATTATATCACCACCAAAAATATCTTTTAAAAAACTTTAAAAAAATTACCACATTTGATATAATATTGATATATGATATTCAATTAGTTTCAGAAATATGACCATCCGAATCTGAAGAATAATTTTTAATTATCATTAGAAGCGTAATAAAGTTACATCTTCCCAACTTTCTTTACTTTTCAACGTGGTGACATGGAGTCTGAGAGATTCCGTGACTCACCTAACTTGAAATCAGATTAACGCGGGATGCTGCCTTTTAAGCATCTACTACTAAAATACAATCTAGGAAGGTACCCAAAACGGTAGGTTTTATTTACTATTGTGGTGGTACATTTGCGCCAAAATAAAATTTGCGGAGTCTGACATACTCCATGTCACCAGTTAAGGGTTATATATGTATATTTTAGTAACAAGAATGCTTAAAATATGGGCAACCAAATAAAAATGCAAAAAACTGGATTGAAAACATTTTAATAACTCAAAAGTAACAAAACATTTTTAATCATATAAGGTTTGTTCCAGCAAAATGTTGGAAACATGTTAGCAACAATCGTAAAACGCAGAAATTGTTAAGCCACGTACAGACTTGGATATGATCGGCAAAAACATTTGTTGGCCGACTGTATCTTGAATGTTTCACATGGGTCGGCCGACTTGTTGCATATGCCGCGGCAACATCGGTCAGCGTTTTGATCAAAGGACTCAGCGAATCACCTGTTTTAACCACGTACAGACTGGGATACAATCGGCGAAAACATTTGTTGGCCGACTGTATCTTGAATGTTGCACATGGGTCGACCGACTTGCTGCAAATTCCGCAGCAACATCGGTCGGCATTTTGATCAAAGGAATCGGCGAGTTGCCTGTTTTCCATTTAATATGGAAAACATCGGTAGGTTTGTACGATCACAGATTCACCGTTTTTAAAGCAATTCACATTCTGACGTGCGTCGTATACACGTTGAAAAGATATATTGGCCAGTAAATCAACAACCAAGCTGGACCGATGCACAGTGCATTGAGAGTAGGGTACAATGCTTAGAATTGAACAAGGTATTGAGGTCAAGTAAATTTTGAGTAAAATAGTGTCATTTAAACTTCTTTTTAGCATAAAAATAATTTCTATTATGGGACCTAGTACCAAGGGGGCACTAGCAACTTTTTTTAAATTGGAAGGAAGGTCATATACCAGTCGTTTTAAAGGTCCTTTGATTTTCTACTCAACGATACTTTGTTTTTAAAAATCGGTCCAGCCATTCCAGACTTTGAACCGTTTGACTTAAATAGTGTAAAAGCAATGCGGTTTTAGTGGCACTAGCTTGTAGGTCTGAAACGGTTGAGCCGGTTTTAAAAAAACAAAGTGGCTTTGAGTAGAGAATTAGAAAACCTTTAAAACAAGGTGCTACATGACCCCTCTTTTCATTTGGAAAAAAGTTGCTAGTGCCGCCTTAACAGTAGGCCACCTAACCAGTTTCCTTTTTATGCCAAAAAGTAGTTTAAAAACCGTATTGTACGTTCAAATTGAAGCTAAACTATAAACACTTGTAACTATAAAACGAATGCGCCGATTTTTAAAAATAAAACGGCGATAAATAGAAGAATCAAAGGGCTTTTAAAACGAGATGCGTTACCTAACTCCCTTTTACATTTGAAAAAAGTTGCTAGTACCCCCTTGACACTGACCCACAAGACCGGAATTATTTTAATGCCAAACAGTAGTTTAAGTGACAACCTTTTACCCAAATTTTACCCGAAGTTAAAGGGGGGCAGACGACTTTTAATATCCTCACCGTACATATGTACATATCACACATTTAAGATTTTATGAAAAATCTTTATTTTGGCATTTTAGTCCACATATTAACGCACTGTGTGGGGTGTCACCTTGTTTACATGCCGGAAGTATTTATTTAATTTCTACCAGTAGAATACCAACTACACGCGTTAGACCGTCTCATTTTCACGCAATGTCTGTAAACCTTTTCACTTAGCTAATACGGTGTAGGTATATAAAGGTTTAATTTTGTTGATTTTGTAAATGACTAATTTTGTCGAGCCTTGAAAATAAAACTTAAGTTTCATCAAAATACTTATAAATCTTCAATGTTTATAAAAGATCTTCATCAAAAAATATAAGGATAAAAATTCATCAATTGCCGTTAATAAACCTCTTCCCGTAGAAATTCCTCTGCCACCACACATCAGCGATTTCCATTTGGCCAAAACTAGTGTGGACACGAAACACTTGTATCTGTTAATGTTGTCCAACTTTGTTGCTCAAGAATTTTTAAACAAGATACAGTCGGCCGACAATGTTGCACCGATTGTTTCCAAGTCTGTACATGGCTTTACAAACATTCTCGTCAGAAATGTTGGCCACAGTTTTTGCTGGAACGAAAAATAAACAAGGCGTGCATACTGCTGATACGTCAATAAGAGAAAGGTTATGTTAAAAATTGTCAGTAATGTTTGAAGAAAGTTTGCCAACTTTTCAAACAGTTTCCAACATGTTTTCAACATCTTAAAAGTACTGCTGGAACAACAAACAATTGTATAATGTTAGAAACATAGCACTGCTGAAACGACAAATTTGACGTGCGCAGAATCCGAACGGTTGCAAACATTTCTGACAGCCTGCTGAAACAAACCTATAGAGTCAGGGCTTCCCAAACTATGCGTCTCGACGCACTGTCGTTCCAGGGGCGTCGAGTGTTGATAAAACAAAAAGTCTAGTGAAGGTGTATCTGAATATTGAAATATCGAGATGGTGATTACAAGCATTCCGTAGCCTAGAAACGCAAAAATATTAAGGACAGAAACAAAGGGACTGTCGTTGCAGTTTGAAAATCGTAAGAAAAAAATAGCGAAATTCTTTTTTTCTCTTTATAATTTTAAGGACTGAAAACACGGGGCTCTTGTTGCTCTTTAAATATTAGGCGAAGACCTTTTTTCGTGTTTTTGCTGTTTCACTTTTTTGTGAAGTAATTTTCTTGTAGTTACAAGTTTACTTTGACGTAAGTAGCGAGGAACTTTTTTTGCTCTTCAAATTTTTGTTAAGGTGTCGTAAGACAATAGCAGGTGTCCAAGGACGTAACAATACAAATAAGTTTGGGAATCCCTGATATAGAGTAATCAGTGTGTAAGTGTAGCTTTTCATAAAGCAATGGCGACACGTAATGTGCGAGATTTTTTATGTGCCCATAATTTACACATAGACCTTCCCCTCTATAAAATAGTCATGGAAAATTAAAAAAAAATATACTTTATCTGTCTTCTTGGAGATTACGATTAAGCAAAATATAATTTGGCTTTTTTCAGAATAAAAAAGTGTATTAAACATTTTAGGAAAATTAAAACTTTTATACTACTTGAGCAAGCAGTTTTGGTATATCGGCGAGTAATAGATTAACAAAACAAGCACTATTAGTCACGCATATTTACATGCCGGTATTTAGTTAAATTGTCTATTTTCCTCACATTGCTTATGTGTTATGTTATTTAGCTTAACCTGTATGCTATGAAGCACTATTCGGTCCTTGCATAATAAATTAAAATTTAAGATTTTTTAAAAGAAATAAGTTAATTAAATAATAATTATAAAATTATTTATAATACACCAAAGTTTTTAAACTCTAAACAAAGGATAAGCTTCCGGTCAAAATTATTTTAATCCAATAAAATATCATCTTAACAAGACGCCAGAACGTGAACCTAAAAATGTGGTAAACAGTTTGCCAAATAACTTACTGCTAAACTGGTTAAAAATGTGAAAAAAATTATTTAGGATTTTTTTTTATTTATTATTTTTTAATATTTTTTTACATTTTTAATTTTGACCGAAAGCTTATAAGTCTTTGTTAATTTATTTCTTTTAAACTAATCTTAATTTTAAATATATTTTGCCAGGATAGAATAGATCTTCATAGTATATAAAAGTTTTAATTTTCTTAAAATGTTTAATAAACTTGTTATTTCTGAAGAAAAGCCAAATATTATTTTGTTAATAAAAAAATGATGCTACAAAGTCTTTGGGCCCAAATACAACGATATAATGCAATTTACCTTTTTTAATAGTTTATCGTTTGCCAGATACAGGGTGTTTCTTTATAATTTTGGTAATTTTAATACTATTTTTAATATTTTCTTCTAAAAAATAGATATAAAAAGGTTTCTTTTTTAAATTTCAGAATGCAAGACAACTTTATAGTGAATTGAATCCTATGGTGAGATGTGGCTTTCATATTGTTCCTTATAAGCAGATGAACCATAATGGATTCCTTGAAGCAAAGGACATAACCACCATATTATACCCAATTGTCTTGAAATCTGTTAAAGCCGAAGTCAGCAGTATATGTACAGAAGTTTAACTTATATTATTTTGATTTAATTTTTTAATGCATTAATACGATAATTTTTGCATGTTGTCAACAACCAGTTTTTAAATATAATTCTTCAGTTAAAGTTAGTTTTGAATATAATTATTTTGTCCAACAATCCCATAAGCCCGCTGCACTGTGCGGCGTGGGTTGTTAAATTCTAAGCTTAATTTGGAATACAAACATTAATGTATGAGCTATTATTAATATTTGCAGTTAGTGTGTAGTAATTTTCATTGAAAGCAAATAATTTTAAGAAACAAAGTTTGATAGTAGAGTTTTAACCGATTTGGTATCTCCAATAATGAGAAAGATAGCAAAAGTGCCGACCTAAAAATGATCACCCTGTATAGTGTAGTTTACTCTATAAACATAGGGAAGAAAGTTAACCAGTAAGAAGATATCGCGGTACAAAAATGGCGAAAAATAACCGCTTTTATTTTTCATCTAAGAAACGAAAAGCGCTAGAATAATAAAATTCTACAACAATATTGCTATTATAAAGATACACCTTCTAAATATTTCTGCACTTTTTTAGAATTATTAAAAGTGATAGAAGTAGAGTACCCTTATCGTTTTTGCTAATAAAATTTAAAGAGACACTTATGCACTGACCCCAAAAAATATAAATTTTGATAGACTGGTTAACTTAGAAACTTTGTTAACTTCTGTATCTTTTAGCTAAACTTACCAATTTTAAATTAGAAAATAAAATGTAAATTATAACGTGCGGGGATAGGGAAATCTATCCTATAAAAAAATTTATTTATCTGCTGTCACCTATTAAGGCATATGTAATATGTCTTTTTTGACATTACTTGGTAGTTTAAATACAATTATACTTATTTGGTTTTTAAACAAAAAAAAAGAACACATTTTTTTAATCATTTTCGCAATATCTCTCTTATGGTTGACTTTTGACCCCATGATTTTAAAGCAAACTACTCTTTATTTTGAACAAGGAATCACCATCTAAAATAATTTTATTATTTGTTTAAAAACATCCTGTATTAAACTAACACCAAAATAAATTTTTAACACCCTGTATATCCGAAATTTTTACTTTTGGACTAAGATAAGTTGGGTTAGATCATCATATCTTAGCCGCAGCAATTTATGGTAGCATTTTCCCTCATCTGTAATTACTCTTTTTGCTGCATCCTCCTATAATACGACGCCCACTTAGTTTTTTGTTAAAATCGAACAATATCATTTTGTGGCCTCTTTTTTCTCGATTAAGCAGCTTGGATGTCAATTGACTGAAATTCATAAGTCCATTTAGAAAATCGAATTTAACGCCTTATAAGGTTCTTGACGTCTTAGGCCCTTATAAAATCGTCTGGTATTGCTGACAATGACCTTAGTTCCATTACGACAATGAGGTTTTCTTGAATAAGTATATAAAGTCCTAACGAGGCGTGACGAATTGGAAATTTTCAAAATCTGAATCGGTAAACAAGATTAAAAGTTACTATTTAAGATTATAGTTGAAAAGGGTCAGACCTTAAGTTCTAATCACTTTTAGACAAGCTGTCTAAAAACTTGTAAACTTTGGAATAGCTTGCAAACATACTTGTTACTAATTTAAATTGTGTTTAATAGTCCAATTAAATAGACGCTGAAATTACAATTTGGAGGAAGTGAATGAATTTTTGACATAAGTTACTTTAAAGTGTCTACAAACAAACAAAAAACTAACCCCCTGGAAAGGAGTTGAAAAAAATAAATAAAGTGTTTTTTGCAATTACTTTAAAACGGTTGGAGCTACAAAAAAAATGTTTTACAAAAGTGATATTAACTTTGAGGTCAAAATTTAAAGTAATTTGCGGATCTCCTATTAATATGAATAAACACTTTTTAAAAAGTTAAACCGACAAATAAATTAAAAAAAAATCACTAAAACTTAAAAAAAATGGAAAATGGAAAATGAAGTTGGGTAAAAGCATATGGTATTAAAATAAAAAAAAAACTTTTGTTTATCTGGTTATTAACATTTAGTAGTTTAGCGCATATACCCGACTTATATTTTTTAAATTTTAGTTATTATTTTAATATTTTTAGTAAGTTTTATTAATTTTGTTAAAGTCCGTTTATTTTTCTCAAAAAGTGTTTAAACTTAAAAAAACTTTCCCAATAAAAGACCATAAATTGTAAAATATCAAAATTTTTTATTTTGGCGACGTTTCGCCTCTCTTTTGAGGCATTATCAAGCTTTCATCTTTGCATCTCCTTAAAAACAGTAGTCAATTTTTACATTTTGTGATGTGCAAAAGAGAATTAGAAAGCCTTTTAATATGACAGGTCGTGACATGTCCATGCTTCCTTCTGCAATCTTCATAAAATCCCATTTTCTTCCTCTATTCTCTTACAATTACTCAGGCTTTTTTCTTTTTCTTTTTAATCTGTTGGTGCAACTCTTTAATAGTTTTCAAAAGACAAACATCAAGCACATACAAAAATGATATTAGTTCTCGGTCAATAAATATAAACTTAAAAAAACGTTCCTAATAAAAGACCATAAAATGTAAAATATCAAAAAAATATTTTGGCGATGTTTCGCCTCTCTTTTAAGCCTTCTTCAGTCGATTTTTATATAATAAAGAAAAACCATTTGCCTAAGTAATTGTAAGAGAATAGAGGAAGAAAATGGGATTTTATGAAGATTGCAGAAGGAAGCATGAACATGTCACCCCTGTCATATTAAAAGGCTTTCTAATAATTTTTATACATTACAAAATGTAAAAATCGACCACTGTTTTTAAGGAGATGCAGAGATGAAGGCTTGATAATGCCTCAAAAGAGAGGAGAAAGGTCGCCAAAATAATTTTTTTGATGTTTTACATTTTATGGTCTTTAGTGGGAACGTTTTTTTTTAAGTTTATATTTAATGACCGGGAACTAATACCAAAAAAGTGTTTATTTATTTGCTTTCTAATTTATTAATATTACTATTAAATCAGTAAACGTACACTAAAAACATTACCAGTACCTCTTTTTAAAGATTACATTAAAAACACAATGACATGTAATTTAATGGGTTTAAAACGTTACAAACGGTCATGCAAAATTGTCTTATTGGAGAGGAGGGGCTGGTAAGTTCTGGTTTTTAATAATTATTTTTGTACCAAGGGCGTAAAATAGCACTTTTTACTTTTATTATTGTTTTATAAATTTATAATTGCGGGCGTTTTTAATACTTTTTGCCCTAGGGTGTAAAAGCGCTATTTTTGCCCCCTAATTTATAAATGCGGGCGTTTTTAATACTTTTTTGCCGTTGGGCGTAAAAGTGCAAATTTACGCCCTCAAATATGGGCGTTAAATTGTATTTTTCATCCGGTTGTACAAAATATCTTTTTTTTAAATTTCTTAATAAATTAAATTAAGATTTAACTAACCAAAACTAACCATGACCCTCCCAATGCCAATCAATCAAACTACACGTTCCTGTGCTTTTTACTGTCTCTACTCTCTCATTCAAATCGGCGAAAATAATGAATTTTGTTAAAGGATGTAATGCAATTTGTAACCTGCCCTTGTATTATTATATTATTTGTTTACCGTTACACCAATAGGTGGCGATAGTACAGCTTAGTCGCACGAACAACGTACGGCAGAGAGAAAATAATAGGTCTATTACTTTATTTCTCTCTTGCGATCCTGACTTTATTTTTTATGAGACCACCGCGGAAGTGTACTCTTTCAAATAAAAAGTCGACAAACGCGGGAGTAATCGCGTAACAAACACACAAAACAAACATACATGGCTAATTGAGAACCTCGTCGTTTTTGAAGTCGGTTAAAAATTTGAAAAAATCATGTTTGCAATTCGCACATTTAGTTCTGACGTCACGACGCAGGCAAGGAATCCAAACAATAGATTTTTATTATGGGAAGTCGTAATGAAAGTTAAAATAACGCGATTTGTGTGAGTTTTTGTGTGTTTTAAAGTGTTTGTGACTAGTGTCGGCTTTTTGTGACACTGTGACTCTAAATTTACTAACTCTGTGAACAAAAGTATAATTTTTACGAACTTCAATCCATGATATTAATGCTGAAGGGTTCCTCGTAATCCATTTTGATAAAACTAATATAAAATATCTTAAATAGTGCCACTAATGTAACAAAAATGAAAAATAAAGTTTATTTTCAATAGAAACCATTGTTTGTTTTATGGAGAGGCGAGGGGTAAAGGGGTTTGTTTGGATTCCATTTAAAGCCTTAAAATATACCTCTAGAGTCAGCCTTTATGGCAGTGTGAAAAAACGCATAGAAAGAAATATGACAAGAGTATAATCTATGGCTTTTGGTCCTGCTGACCCCAATGATTATGCAGAGCTAAAGTTTATTGCTTTTTAAGCATGCAATTGTTTGCACAGTTAAGCGGCAAGACTGCCTCTAATAGGTATCTTCTTGAGGGTAAAGTCAACGTCGTGTGTCGTCACACTAAATGCGCGAATTTATTACGTAACTGCCAAGTAAACTGATTTTTTTATATAGTTTATTTGGTTTTAGAAATATAAATTTAAACAAAATATCTCTACAGAAAAAGGTATTTAATGAATATTTTAGGAAAATTAAACTTTTTGTGTATTATAAAGAGCTCTTCGGCCCCTGCAATATTATAATAAAAGTTAAGATTACTTTAAAAGAAATAAATTAGTAATAAATTATATAATATACAATAAATATACAGGGTGTCTCTAAAGGGTCTGTACAAAATGCTACCACAAATACCTTGAACCAAAATATGACGCTCTAACCCAATTTACCTTATTTGACAAATTGATCGTTTGCAAGATACAGGGTGTCAAAGTTTTTATTTTATTTCAGGTATTTCTCAATTTTTCACTTATCATAAAACATTTTTTAGCAAAATTCTGTATTGAGAGGTTTTTTGGGATGGGGAATCAAAACATGTTACTGTTTTTGTTGTAAAATAAAGAAGAAACCATCTGCAGTCTATTGCTTAGAGAAAAGGTATACCTGATAAATATCGCCTACATGTCCGGTGGCACTGCAGCCTGAAGGCTTATTGTACCAAACTCCCGTTTTATTGTACCCATTCCAGTACCCTAGTTCCTTGAAGAAGGCGGTATAGGTCTGCTGGGTGCGTACCATATGTTTCCGGGAGCACTCTAATATCCCCGAAGATTGCCTGTCTTTTGTGATCCAGTGCCTCACACTCTGACAGTATGTGGGATACTGTTTCGGTCTCTGCACCACATAATCTGCAGTCCAGATCTCCGTTGTATAATCCCATTTTATTTAGGTGTTCTTTCACTGGAGCATGTCCGGTGAGGAAACCTGTGATCGTTCTTAGCTGATTCCTACCCATTTTGAGTAGTTCTTTAGCTCTTTTTGTGCATGGTCCACTGATGTATATTTTCCCATGCATGTGTTGAGGAAGCCTTTCCCAGTGCAGTCTTTGCTGGTCCTTTACCCAGTTTTGTACCGCACTCCGGAATGTACTCTTTGGCACTCCAAGGACTGGTTCTGGCCCGACGTATGTCGTGGCTGACCCCCTTCTAGCCAGTTCGTCTGCGTTTTCATTGCCTCGAATTCCGCAATGCCCTGGCACCCACATCAACCTCGTGTTGTTGCGTTCCGCCAGTTCCCTGAGTTCCTCGAGGCATTCTAGTACCAGCCAAGACGATACCTTGGGATTAATTAGTGCACCAAGGGCTGCTTGACTATCCGTAAGGATGTTGATTGTACAATTTGTGCGGGGCCTTTGGTTGTTAATCCTGGCACATTGTAAGATCGCAAAAATTTCTGCTTGAAATACAGAGGCGTGGTTTCCCAGTGGAAAGGTCAAACGAGTGTTTCCCATCTCACTGTAGACACCTGCTCCTGACCCTTCTTCGGTTTTGGACCCGTCCGTATACCAGGTTTGACCTCGAAGAGAGAGTCTGAAATTTTCGTTTGCCCAGTTCTCCCTTGGGTGTATTGTCACCTGAAAGGGTCTTCTGGGTACGATTTGTGGGGTCATATAGTCTGTCCTCATATCCATTATGGGACTCCTTATGATATTTTTATTTCCATGTGTCCTGATCTAACTTTTGTGTTGCTCAGGTTATTTTTCAGTCTGTATACCCCCATTCTCGCCTCCCCTTGTACCACTATATGCAGTGGCGGGAGGTCAAGTAGGGTCTCTAAGACCGCTGTTGGTGTACTTTTAATGCATCCCGCTATGCCAAGGCAGGCTAGTCTTTGCACCTTGCCCAGCCGAAGCATAGCCGTGTGCTGTCTGGTCTTGGTCCACCAAACAATGGATGCATATGTTATGGCTGGTATAATAGGGTTAGCAAAAATTTAAAAAAGTGAATATTGCTTACCATTATTTACTAAAATATGCTTTGGTTTAAAAATGGCAAGAAGTCTGTATAACCGGTAATATTCCACACATTTTTGTCTTTGGAAAATAACAGACATGACCAACAGTACATTTTGTTGTTTTTTTTTTTTTTTTTGCACCCTTTCGGGGTCATCCCACCCAGGTCCGACGACCGCCCCCTAGGTGGTGCACTGCAGCCTGAAGGCTTATTGTACCTTGACCCCTACTCCTTCTCATTCACACACCATTCACAAATTTGCAATTTGCAGAAACGTTTAAAACTGAACATTTTGTTGTTATGTACATAACCACAAAGCCACTTAAAATTTTTGTGAAATTTACTATTAAAATACTGTGAGTTTTTATGTTCCTGGGTTAATTTTAAAGATGGTGTTGGACGGCCTAGTTGAACTACTCTCTGCATTTCGTCAAATAATAACATATGAAATGCCGTTATTTTTAATTTCAGTCAGTGACACGTAACACTCATTCTCTTTACTTTACTTTTATAGGTTATAGGCTACTAACTTGTGAGTTCCTGATACTATTATTAAAGCCTAAATTTGTTGACTGACTACTAAAAATTTGCCAAGTGACCGATGTTTGAACCACATAATGACGTTTTTTATATAGTGTTTAAGTATTTGTTAATATTCTTTTAAAATATCTGCTATTTATATAAAATTTAGGAGTACAACAATAAAATAAAAGATAGAAAATTAAAAAAAAACATGAAAAGGCAAAAGATAAAAAAATTAAGAAATGCATAATTTTTTTTTATATAATTATTTAATAAAATATGGCAAGTTATATTTATGTGTAATATTATAAATTATATCATATTTCTTATTACAAAAGAGATACTTATAAATCGTAGTAAGTCTGAATATAAATGACTTTATTTTAATATAATAAATATAATAATTACTAAATACTTCCTGTAGTCTTCCGACTAATTAAGAACAAGAAAAATATATGTTAAACTTAATTTGGTAAATTAATATGCAAAACTTAATTAAATAGCAACAAAAATAAAAATACAGAATACGTTATAGGAACTATAAAACTTTAAGGAACACTATAAGAAATAAAAAAGATATTGTACCTATAATAGGTACTTGGAAAATAAATACTGTAGATTTATTTATTTACACAAATTAATTTTTTATTTATTTTTCAACAGTAAATATTTCTCTTTTATTTACACTCTTTGGTTTAGCTATTTCTTGAACAACATCATTTTCTAAGGAATACCATAAAAATCAAGGGGCAAGGGCCACTTTTAATTGGATCCACTTTGGGCCATGGCACTTACTTTATACTCAATTTTGAAATCTTTCTAAATCTAATTTTCATATCCATCATTTTTCCAGGAAAGAATTTCTCTTTATATTGAATTATGCAATAATCTTCAATGTTATATTTATTTTTATTGTTTTTATCAATAACTGGATTACTCTTTTTAGGTATATAATAACTATCTTTTTTTTTTTTGATTCTTGGTCCTTCTTTTTTGTTTCTATCATTTTCCTTTATTTTATAATATTCCTGCCATTCTACTAAGGAGGCTTTAGTGCACAAAGATGTTAGATGTGTCCATAAATACTAAAATAAAGTTATTTATTGACCTGCGTTTTAGATATTAAGTGATCATGCTAGCTAATAAAAAAGATTCTCAATACATTGTTTTCGGTTTTTAAACTGAATTACCAAAAAACATAATTTAATTTTTAATAATTCCTAATACTAAAAAACAACATTTATATTATGCTTGCTAATTAGAAGTAAAGTACATACTTAAAAAATCTTTAAAAACTGACCACTCAAAAATTATATGTTTTTGTTGGTAATTTTTATTAATATGTTATGTGTTTTGTCAACCTTTTGCCCATAATTTTTTTAGTGTAAAAATAAGTTACCGAGGTTTTATTTAAATACTTTTTATTACATTAATTCTAGAATCAACACATTTTTTTTAATATTCACAATCCAGGTTCCCCAATATATGTATATATACCCAATTATTAGTGTCAAAAAAACTGTAAATCATATACTGACCAGACGCCTAACCAGTTATTGACCAACATGTGGTTCAATAGTAGATAAATATCAGTTTCTCTTACAAAAGTTTTATAACACTATGTCAGTAAATGGTTAGGTATTTAGAAGATATTAAACTACTAAAATATAGTATTATAGAGGTCATAATTGGCAACACTTAAAAAAAAATCCATGTTTAACATTTAAAATTAAAAGAATCACTTAATGACTTAAAGGGAACCTATTTGTGACCGACATCGGGTCCATTCCGAAAAATTATACTCTTTACAAAAACCAATTACTGACCGCTTGGTCGTTATTTGGTTAACACGTTAGTTTTGGATCCAAATACTGACGGGTGCTTTATTTTCATAAAAACAACATTATCATTGGTAATATTAAAATTTTTAAATATTTTTAATAAATGTACTTCTCTGTTAGCTATACGTCTTCTGTCACATTAAAGGTCAGGCCATACATGACCACACCGAGCCCGATTTCACGGTGTTAGAGGAAAGTGGGGCAAATTAGTTCGGAAACATTTAAAAGCACTTTTCAGGCCCACAAAAATATACAAAGCATTTTTGTCAAGCTAAGTCTATTGTTTTATTTATGTTTATCTTTTTATTTAAATTACACAGATTTTTCTACTATCTCTGTTCCCTTTTTCCAGACTTTAAGTGTAGTTTAGGTAAAAAGTCTGGCCACACATAACGACGCCGATGTCTCACAAGACCCGCGTCGTAGCACGCCCGTGTTTCGAACAGTCTGAAATATGCCCAGCAAATGAAATCATACGTGGATCAGATAGCGCCATTAATCCCCGACCAAGGCTTTGAGTTTACGGGCGTCATCTTTTATTTCAATTTATTACGTAAAAAAATTAAGTCAGTGGTTTAAGATTTGTGTTTGTAAACAAACAATACAAAAGAAAGTGATTTAATAAGTATTAAAAAGTGTAAAATTAATATACATACATCTTGTGAATGATATGTGGGTAAAACTTACGAATACATTGTTATTTTTTGTTTTATAAGATTTTTAAATTAATATTTCAAGAAATCTAATAAACTAATGTTTGTTTACCTGGTAAAATGCGGTGCGGGATATGTGGTCAAGCAAGGAGCTGTGATATTAAGCCTACGGCATTTGATTACAATGGTACATTTCAAAATCGAGACATGGCCGTGCTACGGTGCAGGACTCGGTGTGGTTATATGTGGTTCAACCTTAAAACATTATTTGTAAAGATTAAATTTATAATCAGGTGTAATTTAAAGCGTCGTATAATTGGCTCATAATGCTGCAGTTTGATTTAATGCAAAATTTTTGCAGCGCATCCCCTACATTCCACTAGGGATACGCACGGCCACGGGCTCGTTGCGAGGCCAACCTTAACACGTCTTAACTCACTTAGCACTTGAGATGGACTGAATTGACTGAAGTGCGTTTCCTCGCGACTTTTTAAGATTTTACCCGGAAATTTAATAAAAATTTTAAAAAGTTAAACTTTTTATATAAAGTAGAAATATCAAATATGATAATCCAAATCAAAATTAGAAAACCGTTTAAAAATAGAAAATATACCTAAAGCTTTAAAAATAATATTTACCTTAAAACTTCTTTTTAATTTTATTCGAGAAATTCCTATTTTCTCAAAAGCTTTTATTCAGCTTAAAAGCTTTAAAATAGATTTCTGAAATAAGAGGTACAAGATTTTTAGATTTTATCTTTTTAAGCTAAAAGGAAAAAGTTCGGAATGTTCACATACATTGTCCGAGGTTAACTTTTCGCTATAAATTTTCTGGGGCACAGACAGCAGGAAATGTGTTAAAGTGTGTCCCGAAATTCCCGTTGCTATTCATAAATATGATTTAGACTAAAAACACATTTTATTTAACTTAAACTTTCAAAACATATTGTCCACGTGCCTATAACGAATGAATAACTTTTATACCGGCTGATACAGTATGCTGTAACCGCTCCATTTTTTTAGGTTTTAAGCACAGACGATTTAGGAATTTAGGGTATAATTAAAGCAAAATTTTTAATGTTTGTCATTATCACAACCTTAAAATCACTTACAGTTTAACCGAATGTATTATAAATTGTCTTATTTTAAATACGGGGTGTTTCACAACATACCCGACAAGTTTAAATGCCAAATTCTTTAGTAAAAAATAAAAAAATAAACTTCTTTAAAGATATGTCCTAAACGTCTTAGTTTTTAAACTACGGGGTGTTAAAAGCTTTAAATAATTTTTGTTTTTTTTTTTTGTAAACAGTCTTATACCAATTCAATTATTTTAAAAAATTTGGAGAAGCCTTCTATGCACAAAAAGATATTTTTTGGCAAAAAAATATTATAACAAGTGTCGTCCATGAGAGGTTTAAGGTTAATAATAAAAAAATGGTGCGTGACTGCATTTTTATAATATTTTTTTATCTTTGGATAATCCACGAATACTAACGTACCGTGGGTGTCTTAAGCGAGGTAAGATGGAGTTTGTTGACACGGGACTTAAATACTTGATTTGGGGGGAAGAAAAGACCTCCGCGGGCAGCAGGTTCCACATTCTAAAAACCCTAGAGATAAAAGAATAAACAAAGTGGAAAGTTGAAGGCCTGTCCAGTCGGACCGTATAGGGATGCATACTCGTGGTACCACAAGTTTCTCTGTTGGGAACCGTGAGTGGAGAAATTATACTGGATAATTCTTCAGGGCAAACGCCATGGAATAACCTATAAAAAAGCGATAAATCCCCACAGCCCGACAATGGGCAAGAGAGGGAAGCCTTTTGTAGGTGAAAGATCATTAATAAGACGAATAGCCCTTCTTTGAAAGGAATCAAGAATGCTAAGGGTTGTGGGGGACGCCATGCCCCAGATATGAGAACAATATAAGGGAGGTCGGATTTGGGACACATATAAAGTGTATAAATTAGAAGGGGAAAAATACTTTTTGGCTCGAAAGAGAAATTCAAGCTTGTTTGAAGCTGCCGTGGCTATAAATAAAATGTGTTTATGCCAGTTAAGGTTACTTTCAAATGCAACACCCACAATATTGAAGGTGTCTTTGCTCTGTAAAACTTGGTCGCTCATAAGTAGAGGATGAGTATTTGATGACTCTTTTCGAAACAAGGAACATGATCGTGTTTTTGATGCATTAAAATGGACGAGATTTTTGGCGCCCCAATCCAATATTAAATTAAGATCCTGCGAAAGAGATATCTGCATCGCTTTGCGTTTTCCAAATCAGGTTTAGTGATGGGTTTAGGAACCTGGAGAGAAGGTCGTTTATGTGAAAAAGAAACAATGTTGGTGCCAGAACTGAGCCCTGAGGCGCTCCAGCATTTACTTGATGAAAGCTTGAAGAATGACCATCGGCAATAACTAATATACGTCGATCAGAGATATAACTAGAGAGCCAAGTACAGAGTTTAGTTGAAATACCATAGAAGGGAAGTTTATTATGAAGTGTGGCATGCCGGACCTGGTCAAAAGCTTTGGATATATCAAGAGCAACGATCTAGGACTTACCTAGAAACATAAGAGACTTATTCCAACGGCATTTTAAAAATAAAAAAATATGTTGTGCTTTGTCATTAGAAAAGTTTTATAGTTTAATATTACTAATATTACCATTACCGAAAGAGCCCTTCTCCTTCGAAGTCGAGGACTATTATTCCTTCGCCAAAATGTGAAAATAAAGTCAAGTTGTGTTTAAAAGGCAATACACTTGAAAGCTGAATTATCTGATTATTTTGAGTGTAATTTAGGTAGAAAATTACTCGAAGAAAGTGAAACTATCAAATGAAGGAATAATAATTTTCTAAACAATTTATTTAATAATACCACAGTTTTTTTAATAGCTTCTTTAATTGACAGATTCAGTGCCAAAACAAAAAAATTATACAAAAATGTTTTCAAAATTTATGAAATGCCAAACAGACATATTAAATAAACAAAGCTGTTGTTAGGATGTGGTTGTCAAATTAACAATTGAAAACATGCCAGTGCAATTTGATTTCTACTATGCAATTATTACCTAAGATCTCCCTAGAGCTTAAATTATTTGAGAAAATTTTTCTAAAAAGCAAATTTTCTTTAAAAAATTTGGGACCGAGAAAAAATTTACGGAGAATAATTTATGCTCGCGGAGATTCGGTAATAAAATTTAATACAAAAAAATTAAAAAGAAAATACAAGTTTTGACAGATATTAGTTTTTTTACCAATTTATTTGTTAAGTTTGAAAGGCATACCTGGTAAAATTTTGTTTTTGATTAAAATAAAAATGAAATTTTGCGCTCTAACCAAAATAGTTAAAAAATAATACAAGCTGAGGTAGATAATTTAATTCCATCAAATACCAAGAAATCCAAGTCAACCATCTGGAAACAAGTTTTGGCCTTTCGTGAAGAAAGGAAATATTAAGTTGGAGAAAAACATCTGTAGTAGAGTTTGCTGAAATTTAAGAGGGCTGGGGATTTAATATGAAAAGGAAAAACTCAGAAGACTATAAGAAATAAGTTTAAAGGTAGATAATTATTTTTTATTTTACCTCTTTTTATTATTTTAGCATTTGCATGTCACAGCTTCCAGCCAGGGAAATTATCACTTATTAATTTTGCAGCTACGTCTCGTGACCGAATATTTTTTCGAAAAATTCAGGTTTTCGTCATAGCAACTTGTTAAAATCCTGGCATTTTATTGGCTTTAAACAACAGGTATAAAATTTTCACCGTAATCAAGCGATAATTGTCGAGTAGACAAATGGGTAAGTGTCATTTTCAGGAAAACAAATTAAACAATTTTAAAGTTATAAGGTGGAGGTTGGATTTAGACAAGCACTGTTGTAACTTTATTGTGTAAAGTATTAGCGTGTAATTAAACCCTAATCAGAAAGTTTTTGAAGTGAAAGATCAACATGATAAATTAGTCCACTCTTAAAATTAAATTATTTTGTACCCTGATTTCCGTTAATAAATTATAAATATAAATGGTCGATAGTACTGTGTTATTTCAGTAAATATAATATAAAAGTACAGTTAGGATTTTTAAAATTAAAACAAGTTTAGGTTTATTATGGCTGATTGTATACTCAATAATAATAATTAAACACATAATTTGAAATTTATAATTTTTAAAATAAAAATTCCACATAACTATTTTTGGACCTTAAATATGTCATTTTAGTTACCCAGACAATCCAAGTAAATTTTGTATTTTTTTTCTTCTGGGGTACCCTGGAGCGAATAATAATAAAAATTCCACACCACTGTTTTTTGACCAATCAAATGTGTAGTTTTGGTTGCATTGCCATGACAACACAAGTATTTATCGGATTTTTTTTTCCTGCCTGAGGTACCCTGAAGCGAATTATAGTGGAAATTTTTTGAGCATTGAATTTGTTTTAACGTCATATCTGTCATTTACATACATAATTAAAGAAAATGTTATTTTGTACCAGCTGTAGTATTTCAGACATAACGTAATATAAAATAATGTAAGGTTTTAAGACCCTAAATGACAATTTTATACAACTACAGTTAGTAAAATAATATTATAAGACTGAAGTACTAGACATAAGGGAAGAGCAAACGAAAGCAAGGTATAGGCCTAAAAAATTTAAATATACTCCTTTAACCAACTGTAGTAATATAAGTTTTATATATAATATAATAGAATAAACTATAATAAGCTCTAAAATTACATATATTTGCAAGTACAATTGGTAAAATGAAAAATATTTATTTTATAGTAAAATATTAAAGCTCGTGTCAAAGTTACAAATATTAATTTAAAAGAATATTTATTATTTAACACAAACTTGGTGTAAAATTTTCTTACTGAATACCACACGTGCTTAAATTATTCCGGGAAATTTTTTCTCGGCCATGAATATTTTAAAGAAATTATCTCGAGCCGCAGGCGTGGCCTTAAAAAATTTCCGGAAATAAATTTAGCACTAGTGGTATTACAAATGAACATTTTTTGACATAATAATATAGTTTGCTTTTAGGTACTTCATGCCTGTCATTCATATAAATAAATTAAGAAAATGTTAATTTCTACCAGTTGTAGTAACTTGGACGTACCATAATGTGAAAGAATATATGGTTTTAAGTTCCTAAATAACATTTGTGTACAACTACAGTTGGTAAAATAATATCATAGACCTGGAGAAGTAAGAGTAATTGAAGAGCAAGAAAGCTAGGTATTAGTCTAAAAAAGTGTACTTTTTTACCAACTGTAGTACCTAATATAAATTTAATATAATATAAATAAATAATCATTCATAAACTCTAAAATTGTATTCGTCGGTATAAAGGTATAAGTCACTAAGAAACATTTTCTTCAAAAATGAGTTAAACATATCCAAGTTACTTGCGGAGTAGTTCTATTATATGAACAACTCAAAAATGTTATTTTTAACTTTTAAAGCCCCAAAGTAAAATATTATAGTTCACTAAGTAAAAGAAAAGCTTTTGTGGTAACGGTAAGACTTTATAAGTAACTTAAAACGTAAATATAGTATATTACATTACAAGTGTGGAAAATTACTAATTTCACACGAGTGGGAATATTGTAGCACGAGGCGTTAGCCGAGTGCGACAAACCCACGAGTGTAAGAAAGTCATTTTCACACGAGTACTGTACACTATTTTTCCTACGACCACAAATTATTCACCAAAAAAAAATTAAAGTTTGTCTGTTCAGAAAAATAAAAAACAATTGAGAACTTTACAACACTAGGGTGATATTTACTTTGCAACACTAGTGTGATATGTACTTCTCCTCACTGACATATTATACTGTTTTGACAATATTTTTACATCGAAAATCACCTACCTAGAAGCATTATATAACTTTTATCATTTTGGAATTTAAAAAGGCCCTTACTTAATAAAAATTGTATGGTTTTGTTAGGTAATAACGGTAATAGTTTAATACGGTTTTCTGCTATTATAAGGGTTTTTTAAAATTATCGATACTTACATATTTTAGACACTCTTCTAAATAAAACGTAAGTGGCGCATATCCAAAATATTCCGTTTTTTAAAAACATTAGTAAACAAACTTACGGGACCGGGGAGTGAAAAGGGGTGCTGGGTGGGGTAAAATTGGTAAAACGAGTTAACGAAACTGAACATCACATGTAAAATTAAGTAAAATTACAGTTTTTCCTCATATTTTTAAGAAAAAATATAAAAAATATGAAAATTGTAAATGCATAACCTAAAGTCCTAAAAGTAAGAAAAAACTACTACTAAACGTCAGTTACCATGCAAAATATGGAAAGCATTTATAAAAAGCATTTGGCAACGTCGGAAGAGTCTGATTCTATTTATGAATGAATAAAAGAAAGTGGATTCATAAAGTGTGTAATAGCCTTAGGTTTAATTAGGGATTAAAAAAAAAAGATTTAACTAGTTGTTTGAGTACACGAAGAAAGAGAGAAAGGAATTTGATCTATAGGCTTTTTTCTCTGGCGCTTTAGGTCGAACGGTCAAGCGATAAGGCTGCCTCTATAAAGTGCGTGCTCAAAGGTAGAAGGGAGATTTTTAATTTGATCTACTTACCTGACAACACTGTGCCACTGAGCACGCAGTCAGTGAAAGTTGTTTTTTGTGGTTATGTCTATTTTTGTTTATGTTTTTATTTTTTCAAAAATTTTATTATTACTCTTTTAATATTAGAAGAAAGCTTATACTGTGTAGTAACTTAACGTCAATAAAATTATTTTCGCTAATTTGGGTTCTACTGTTTAAGGTAAGTAAAAAGTATTTTTAACTGTCACTACAATAAATATGTCACTTGCAAAACTAATAGCAGTTTTTAGAATGACATCATAATATATATCACACGAGTGTTGTAAAGTACTTTGCAACACTAGTGCTGTAAAGTACTTTGCAACACTAGTGTGAAATAACGCATTTTCTATGCATGAAACCAGTGTGCTATTTGCTATTTTCACAAGTGGTCGTAGGAAAAATAATATTTCGTATATGTCACATAGTAAGTTTTTTGGATGCAAAAGTCGAGACAGGATATTAATCGGTAGTCATATAATATATGTCAAACCATAAATTTAGTTTTTTGGTTTAGTAAGCTAACAATTTTTTCTAGTGTTTTTATGTGCAGTTATATTACTATATTTAAGCCGCGTGCACATTGCACTATGGGATAGAAATTAAATTTTTTGGCCAATATTCTGAAACTTACCAATCTAAATTAAAATTAGGTGCTATTTACTGAAAAATATTGAAAAAATATAATGCTATATTACAGATGGTTTTTGGGGAACGAAAACTTACTACATATAATTATAAATCTATCCCCTTTAACATCATTATTTTGTATTGTACAAAATAAACTAAAATATCAGCATATTTGGTTAATTCGGTAGTTTTCTAATCTGTAATCCTATGATTATTATTTCATATGATATACAGGGTACGACAATAAGTACGTTTTTTGTTTAAATTGAACACTCTGTTTATTATATCACCACCAAAAGATGTTTTAAAAAGCTTAAAAACATACCACATTTGATATGTCTATCTCAATTAGTTTCAAAAATCATGACCACCCAAATCTGAAGAATAAATTTTAATTATTCTTAGAAGCGCAATAAAGTTACATCTTCCCTACTTTCTTTATGTTTTAACGTATTAAATAAATAAAAACACTGTTTTGTTGTGTTAATTCTGTAGAAACTGTATCTTTCATCAGAATGCTTTCATCTTTTAAGATATACAGTGTAGGACAAAAAATATAAATTTTTAAATGAAAACCTTGCAAATAAAAAAAACTTGTATCTGTCCTTACTCTCAGAGGTAGCAAGGCAATTGTTAGTACAAAAGCTGATAAAGAAAATGATAAAAAAATATTTGACAAAAGAAGTAGACTTCGCGAGACTTTGCATCGAAAACACAACAATAGCTTTTATTATTTTATTTTTTTAGTAGATTGTAGAAGATTAAATGTTGCATATTTATGTTTACATGGGTAAGAATAATATTAATTATTGCAAATTTTTCGCTAACACACTTTTTATTTAATACTTAATTACTTTTAGTTGTATGATTTTCGTTGATTTATAAAATGCCTTTTAAAGTTTCGAAGTAACCCAATAGAAGTCATCAAATTCTTTTATAATTTTGTGTAGGTACATGTAGTTTAAAGTATCTACTTTTAAATATAGAGCATGAGCTATTAAAATTTCAAAGTTGCTTTTTGGCCAAAATAATGGATTTTTATCCCATAGTGCATTGGTATAGTAAATGGGTTAGTTGCATGTACCAGTAACTTGCAGGACAACAACAACTTGTACCAGTAGCGAGGACAGGAAAGTAAATAGCTAGCCGATCTATTTACTTACTACTAGCCTTTGCCTTCTACCAAAGAATACCAATCCATAGAACCCCACAAGTGAGATTTCAGCGTACCCTAAAAATTTTTAGTACCTACCCTGACTAACAGATGGCGAAAGTAGTACGATGTCGCTTTGCTAATACGATTACCATCAGAAATTAATAGCAGTTGCTGACGAGCAGTCGGCTCGATCAGTTAGAGTGAGGATATACGCAAAATTAATAAAAATAAAATCCCGTCCCCCACTTTTGTAAGGTAACTAAAATTAAATTTTAAAATACATCGTTTACATACAATTAGATAAAAGGAAATTCTTTATTTGGATTTTAGGGCACCGACATCGATTAACGTCTAATTTTTTGTCAGTTTATCTTGTCTGTGTTGACATTAATGATATAAAAAAACTAACTTAGAATTTTTAGTATATAAATATTTTCTGGTCGTAGGAAAAATATTGTACATGACTCGTGCTGAAAGTGATTTTTACACTTGTGGTCTTGTCGAACTCGGCTATCGCCTCGTGCGACAACATTCCCACTCTTGTGAAATATATCACTTTCGACACTTGTTACGGAATATACTATATTTGCTATTCGTTGAATTTTATTTGATAAGCCGGGAATGTATGGTAAAAATAAATTTGTAATAGGTCTATTTTGATTTTGTCTTTGGTTTTGATTAGGTATCAAATTAAAAGAAATATTTGTTTATAAAATCATGAGAGGATAATTATTTTACATTAAAATATTTTTTTTAATCTTTTTCGGTGTGTATATTTTGATTGAAACAAATTATTTTAATTCTATTAAATATACTTTTTGCAACTCTCTTTTGGCCATAATTGGGTGATTCGAGTTAAAAGTTAAGTATCTGTTTGTATGTGTAGGTTTTCTGTAAATTTTTGTTTCAAAATTTTTTAATAATTTAATTTTTAAACCTAAATAATAGTAATTTGTTTAAATTTTTATTTTTATTTAATTTTATCTTGAACCGCCGACTTTTAGTTTTTTAGTTACTTATTTTAAAAATTTTCTTGGACTTTTTGGTTTTTAATTCTAAATTGGCGTGTACCCAAATAAATAACATCTACAATTATCAGTTGCATTTTTTTTCTTCATTTTAATAAAAGTTAAAAACCAATTTTAATAGGGGGATACTAAGAAGAGTTAACATCGTTGATGCCAAAGATTTTGTGTTTTTTTAATAAGCTGCACCATCAAATTAAGAACAAAAAATGAAATTGTTTGGTTTCCTAATTAAATTTAGTACCTACAAGAAAAAAATCGTCATAAAATTAAAGGGAAAAATTGTAAATAAATAAAAATTTTAAAAAAATGATAGTACTAGGCTATCGCTTTTTTTAGTAATATTTATTTACGTGTTTTATTGATTATGTGTTTTATCTTTATACCTATATATATTCTTTTAAATGAGATTGTTTATTCTCAATCCATTAAAAAATCATATAAAAAATAAAATATATAATAAATATTTGCATTTTAACATTTTTAACGCGATGTTCAATAAGTAGCTTTAAGTTACACCTCCCACGCCAATGAAGAGTTTCATCTTTTTGCGTCGGTTATAATTCGAGCACTGAAAGACAAAAGATTGATTTTATGTGTGTACACCTACTATACTTCTTTTCAGAGGTGTTGACTGTTACGTCACGTTTCGTGACGTCATATCGAAATTAGGGCACGTCGTATATGTGGCAGATTTGCCACCGAAACGTCGATTTTTAATTATCTGTTTACTTGTTTAAAATTTTTTGGTTTTTAGTACTTTTAATTTTATTTTGGCGTGTACCCAAATAAATACCATCTATTAAATGAATCCGCCAAACAACAGAACATATCTTCAACGTCGTATATTATGTCATATACTTAACCAAAAAAAAATGACGTTTTAATTTTGACGTTAGAATATTTATTAAGGTGGTTATACACTTTCGTGATAAATGAAGGCCGTTCCACACTAATGATATAATGTTTATCAATACGACATTGCGGTCTTATTAAAATTATATTGGGAATTTAAAGGCAGGAATATTAAGGAAGTATAATTAAATTCCCGATAAAAATAAAACACAAATCTCATATACAGCATGTCGTCTGCTATTGGCGATTTTAAAACTATTTATTTATTTGACATAGGTATAAAAAATAAAATTTAAGATATACAGTAGCATTAGAACTACTTAACTAAACCTAGCCTAATTAAACCTAATATTGCCGTTTTGGCCAAAATATTTAATTTATTTTAACTTACAATAAAGAAATCTGTTACAATATCTATTTATGTTACCAAATATCCTATTAATTGGAGACAAAACTTTGCTTCCAAATTCAAGAACAATCCCAGCATAAGGTATTTACAGTTTGTCCACATATAAGAGACTTTTTAGTATTTATTTTTATGAAAAAAAAGTTACCCTTTACCAAAGTTTTGCTCTCTGACGAGGCGCGAACCGAAGTGGCAAGCAAATAACTTGGTGGTCAGGTGGTGAGCTAGTGGCAGATGAAATCTTTAAAGCCCTAAAGAATTCAAATGCCAATATCTGCGTAACTGCAAATGAGTTAAAGAGATTTGTAAAAATTGCTCAGAGATAGATCATAATAGCCATAAACTGTTTTTACGCTAGTTGTTGTTTCAAAACTAAAATCTTATACAGACAATCGATGCACAAGAGAACAAATGAATCAGGAATTTTATTTTGTGAGAAAAAGTTACTCTTAATAAAATTTCTTGATGGTAAAAAAATATAATTCACGCAAAGGAAACGTTGATTTTTGTAACCAGGTTTCATAAAAACTTCAAAAACATGTTTTTTTCTAAAGAGTAAATTTTCATTATTTTTTATTTTTAAGCCAAATGTAAATTTATTATTATATTTTTGAAAAGTATTAGCAGTTGAAATACAGACATTATCAGTCAATTTATTTTTTTACTGGGATATCAAAAAGTTTTATAAAACTGGTGTTATTATAAATTAATTATTTAATTTTATTAAAATAAACAACAACAAAAAACATTCCAATATATTTCTTTTATGGTTTAGGAATATGCATTTTTTTAATTAAAGAAGATTCAAAAAATACCAAAAATAAGTAAGTGCCTAATAAAAAAATAAAAAAAAATGTTTAAATGGTATTTTAAATATTTACAAAAGCTAACTTTTTTTTTTAAATATAACGCCCTGCATCTTAAGAACTAAGAAATTGTGGACCAATGTGTTTTATTTTGATAACAGAATTCCACCCTAGCAGTTTTTCATCACAATGTATAAACCTAAATTTGAACAGTCTATCTCAAGGCTTCAGTACAAGTTTATAAGTCAGGCCAATAAGTTAGGAAAATAAAAATAGTTTGCCAATTAACGAGTATATAAATATTTTTTTGTTGGTGTTCTGTAACTATGGATGTGGAGACTGTAGCAGCCGAGGCAATTTAATTGTACAGTGTTTCCAATTTTTATGGAAAGGTGCACCAAACCAAAGTGATTTAAAAAAATGACTTAAAGAAGGTGCTGAAAGCTGAGTTTCTATCGAAGCAGAACAAGGTAAAAATATATTCAGTTTTCCATATATTATGTTGACATTTATAACATGAACTTAATTATAAAAGTAAATAAAGGGAAAGAGGGGTGTCCGAATCGTAGCATGTAAATATAATTAATATATTTTTAAATGTTTTTAAAGGGATACTATGAACAATCAACTTTCTGAGCTGCTTGCAGAACCATCGGATTAGTTCGATCATTTTAATCGGGTGTCATATGCCGATTTTAAGAATCTTCTACAACAAATTTCCTTGATAGTTGCAAATTAAGACACTTAACTGGAAAGAAGCTATACCAGAAAAAATACGATTCGCATTGACGTTAAGATTTTTAGCTACTGAAAAAGCTTCAGAAGTTTACACTATCTATTTAAAATATTTAGTCCACTTATTTCACTTCACTTAATAAATTGAAATCTGTTTGGCACTGAATAAACTTCTAAGGACATGATAGATAAGAGATAATTATTCATTCCTACTTTTATGCATTTTAATAAGCCCTATAAAAAATATTTGCCAACATTAAATAATTTGAACAGATATAATTTCATTGGAAACTATTTAAAGCCATTCAGTTGGTGCAGGTATAGGTTGAACAGTTTACATTTGCTGATGGAAAACGGCTGTGTGATAAAGGAGATGTATATGACCATTCAGATTGATCCCAAACTGTTAAAAGAGCCGGACGAGTAGTATAAAAGTACGAACTATTGGGACCATTTTGCTTTTTTCGATGTCTGTTCATTACCATGTTGCCTATTTCAAACATAATTTCTTCTCGTTTATTCTCAGAAAATTTTAACATTTTTTTGTAAGGAGTCTACCATACAAATCGCATTCATCATCTTGTCTTGCTGTTTTTCTGTAAAGTAATTTTTTCAGTGTAGAAAAAGCATTTAGCATTCCCTTGTTGGCCTCTGTTAATTTTGGCGGATCTTTCGCAGCGTTTAAAAACTGAAACATTTATTTTATTAATTTCGGAATTGCTGCTAGTCCCAGCTGCAATGCCAGATTTACTGCTGGTTTCAGGTACAGGAGATATCAAGTCTATATTCGTGCTTGTTTCGTCTTTATAATATGTCGTTTGCAAGGCCTGTAACAAAAAAAAAAAAAAAACTTAAGATTATTTTTATTTTAACTTGTATAATTATGTATATAATTTTAGATGCCCGAAACTGCAGAAGGATGAAAATCCATCCAAATTACATGAGTATGGCGTTCCCCATTGCTATTGATGGAAAGCACATTATTATACTGTCACCTTCACATTCATATCCTCAACTTTTAGAATCATTTTACTTGCAGTGGTACACAGTAATTACTGTTTTATATTTGCCCATGTAGGCTCTCAGAGCCAAATCGTTAATGGCGGAGTAGTTAATCAAAGTGTTTTATAGCGAAAACTATTACGATAAATTTTAATTTTTTTCTCCTCTTGTTCACTACCTAATGGAGATATTGATATACCTTGCGTATTTTTAGGGAGATAGTACATTTGCAATCAGTACCCACATAATGAAACCTTTTTTAGGTCTTTATGCACTAGGGTCTCTGGAGCAAATATTTAATCAAGAATTGTCCCGTTCTCGGTAAAAAGTAGAAAATTCTTTTGGTATACTCTTTGCCAATTTCAGAATGGGTATTTCAAAGACCTCTAGAGCCCACCTAAGCGTCCATTGTTTGGATGACTTGTCGTTATCTACATAATTATTTAAGAAACAGTATTACAAGATAATTATACACTTTTAGGTTCACTTGATACTTATAATGCTAACGGAGAAGTAATTCGGCCAGGTGTATGGAGAAATATACGATTGGATTCTATGAACTAGTTTTATAGAAATGGTAGATAACTAAACTTTGTGTAAAATAAAAAGGTTGGCAATTGACTAGAAACTGTGCGCAACTCCGTTTTTGACCAAATTTTGTATACGGAGGTTTTTGGGGCGCTGATTACGAATCTTAAAGAATTTTTAGGCGGAAACGTTTCGTTTCCGAGATATATATCATCAAAGTTGGTATTTGAACTATCCTCATTTTCACTATATCCCCCGTCTTTTTATTTTTTTATTCTTATTTCTTATTTTTAATTTAAAGTGGTATTTATAAAATATTTATATATATTTATTTGTTTTTTACCTTTTAAAATATTATTTTCCTACGTATTTTACACTTTTTTTTAAATATATTGCGTAGCTTTATTTTCAATCTTTTCAATTATCGTGAATGCGCCGGAGCAGTTTATGCTTGGCTTGCTGCGTTTTTAAAGGAACCCTTTTTAATTTATTTAATAAAACGTGTAAAATACATAGAAAAACTGGGGTTTAAAAGTTGACAATCAAATATTGTAGGCCACTTTGGCTTTAAATCAAGAATTATGTGCAAAAGAAGGGGAATATGGTGAAAATAAGGTTAGTATAAATGCCAACTTTGATGATGGATATCTCAGAAACGAAACGTTTCGGACTAAAAATTCTTTTAGAATCGTGATCCAGCGCCCCAATAACCCCGTGTACTAAATTTGGTCAAAATCGTAGTTGCGGACAGTTTCTAGACAATTACTTATAAAAATGTTGTTTTACTTACATTATTATCCTCGTTGTTAATTATGCTGCGGCACTCATACACATGCTTTAAGAAGTTCTACAAATCGCTCGTAAAATAGCCAAATGGGATTGTAAAGCTCGTCCTCATGCCTGATTTTTTTGACTGCATTTTTTCTTGTGATGGAGTCTGAAGGTAGTCATTGGCAATTCTTTTTATAGTTTATTGACAGGTATAGGCACATTATAAGCTATACGATTTCAAGCATTATTAATCTAAAATAGAAAATAACAGATGGAATACATAAATTATAAAAATTTTTTTAGCATGCTCACCTGTCACATAAATTTACAGTGTATAAATTGCAGAATTATTGGTAAAAATATCCATAAAATACTAAGAGACCTTTAAAACAAAAAAATACGTTATCTTACCTGCCGCATACAATGCATAAATCCGCGTTCTTATTACATGTTCATGTATTTCGTGTAAGGTACGCCCATGGGAGGAACTAGCAGTCAAGCGTTTATATTTCTTTTATAATCTTCATGTTTTTACTCTACTTGCATTGATTCTTTGTAAGGCAGATAAAGATACTCCCAGGGTACCAGAAACTCTCTACAATACAGTAATATTATAGCAAACACATAGCAAAAAAAAATTGAAACTTACATTAAATACAGCACTCACAGGTTAAAGAGGTTTGCCTGCTTCTGTCTCCATTTAAAAATATTTTAATAACTTTAAAATAAAAACTTGTTCGGCTTCTGTGTCTCGTTGAGCCATATTTAATATTAACAACAAAGAAACACTAATATATAAAAAAATAGTATAATATTGAGATCACAAAACGGCACTAAACGTTTCAAACTGTTTTGAACTAACATTCCATGGAAAATTTCAATGTTTGATGTTAGACACGGGGTTACAAACGTCACGCAAAATAGGTTTGTTTTGGGCACTAAACAGATATAGTTTTTATTTACTCAACTTTTATAAAGATATATAAAATATATAAAAAATTGGAATGCCTAAAATATCGAAAATCAATAATGACAGTAACTGACATTGACTGATTGCTAACGATTTTCTCCGACATTCGTCAATGACGTAATTTTTTTGTCACTCTTGATTTAAACGACATGAAGCGAGAACAACAATGTATGACGTAACAGTCAATACTTCTGAAAAGCTTTATAGCTTTGCAAGGAGCAAGTAGAAACTGTTCTGAACACTGTCTGTGTGGGCAGTACCGTTTCCGGGTTTTGTGTCACACCGTGCAGAAAGAGAAAATGCCACCCCACAGGAGCAAAAAAAGGGATCCACACTTTTTAATGCCGTCCCCACTGGTTTAGAAATTTACAACAAAAAAGAGCTTTCTTTGCCAAAATGCCGCAAATGATTTTTCCCAAAATGGCGCCTCCTAATTTATTTCGCCGTGCGCAAGTGCACCTGCTGCACCCCCGCCAGAAAGGGCCCTGTCTGTAAGTGTGTGTAAGTAACTGGTACAAGTTTTATGCACTATATGGTAAGATTACTAGGTTACAAAAGAGGTAAAATTTACTTAATACGAAATAGTATATTACATTACAAGTGTGGAAACTGACTAATTCCACACGAGTGGGAATATTGAACAAACCCACGAGTGTAAGAAAGTCAGTTTCACACGAGTACTGTACACTATTTTTCCTACGACCACAAATTATTCACAAAAAAAAATTAAGTTTGTCTTTACAGAAAAAATAAAAAACAATTGAGAACTTTGCAACACTAGGGTGATTTTTACTTTGTAACACTAGTGTGTTATGTACTTTTCCTCACTGCTATATTATACTGTTTTGACAATATTTTTACATCGAAAATCACCCACCTAGAAGCATTATATAACTTTTATCATTTTGGAATTTAAAAAGGCCCTCACTTAATAAAAATTGTATGGTTTGGTTAGGTAATAACGGTAATAGTTTAATACGGTTTTCTGCTATTTTACGTGTTTTTTTAATTATTGATACTTACATATTTTAGACACTCTTCTAAATAAAACGTAAGTGGCGCATATCCAAAATATTCCCGTTTAAAAAATATCAGTAAACAAACTGAACAAAGGGGTGCTGGGTGGGGTAGAGATTGGTAAAACGATTTAATGAAACTGAACATTACATCTAAAATTAAGTAAAAATTACATTTTTTTCTCATGTTTTTGAGAAAAAATATAAAAAATATGAAAATTGTAAATGCATAACCTAAAGTCCTAAAAGTAAGAAAAAACGACTACTAAACGTCAGTTATACCATGCAAAATATGGAAAGCCATTGGCAACGTCGGATGGGTCTGATTCTATTTATGAATGGATAAAAGAAAGTGGATTCATAAAGTGTGTATTAGCCTCAGGTTTAATTAAGGGATTAAAAAAATTTAACCAGTTGTTTGAGTACACGAAGACAGAGAGAAAGGAATTTGATCTATAGGAGTTTTTCTCTGGCGCTTTAGGTCGAACGGTCAAGCGACAAGGCTGTCTCTATAGGTGCGTGCTCAAGGGTACGGGGATTTTTAATTTGATCTACTTACGTGACAACACTGTGCCACTAAGCGAGCAGTCAGTGAAAGTTGTTTTTTGTGGTTATGTCTATTTTTGTTTATGTTTTTATTTTCACGGAAATTTTATTATTATTCTTTTAATATTAGAAGAAAGCTTATACTGTGTAGTAACTTAACGTTAATAAGATGATTTTCGCTAATTTGGGTTCTACTGTTTAAGGTGAGTAAAAAGTTTTTTTACTGTCACTACAATAAATATGTCACTTGCAAAACCAATAGCAGTTTTAAGAATGACATCATAATATATATCACATAAGTGTTGTAAAGTACTTTGCAACACTAGTGTGATATAACGCATTTTCTATGCATAAAACCAGTGTGCTATTTGCTATTTTCACAAGTGGTCGTAGGAAAACTTCTTATTAGTTATTTCTAACGTTCTTTGGATATTTTTTTTTTTTTTTGTTATAAAATTAGAAGCCACTCTTTATAGGATCCATTACTTTTAATAGCAATATAAAACATAATACCAAAGGCTTTTTTTTGTTTAATGCAAATTTTATATAAAATTGCTGATATTCCCAAAACATAAAATTGTTACTTAGTTCTGGTTAGGCGGTTGACGGCGCCAAGGCTACTGCGATCAAAGTGATAGAAAGTGAAGGTTTGCAATTTTATGAAAAAAACGGGTAAAATAAATAGAAAAATGAGGTTGAAATTAAATATTAATCATCAGTTTGGCTTTCAATCAAGAATAGTGAATTCAGGTTAGTTTTAGTTATCAAATCTAATGAATATCTCGAGAATGAAACGAGTGCGTCCAGTTTGAAAATAATTACAGGTAAAATGGAAGATATTTATTTTATGGTATTTTTTTATATCGCCTATCAAAGACACAAACATATAATTTAAAAGAATATTATTTAAAACCAATTTCGTGTAAAATTTTTTTACCGAATACCACACGTGCTTGAATTATTGCAGGAAATGTTTTCTTGGCCACGAATATTTTGAGAAAATTATCCCGAGCCGCAGGCGAAGAAGGCGCAAGGCCAAAAAAGTTGCTAAGATTTTTTTTGTACCAAATTTAATAAAAACAAAATGGGATATAAAACATTATTATTTTGCATTTTTGGAATCTTAAAATAATAAGGGAACATTAAGAGTAAAAAGCTATCTCCAAGGAATTTATTTATTATTTTTATATAAGAAAAGAAATCTTATATTGGTAATACAATAAAAAAGGCAAAAAGTTTGATAAAAATAACTTAGAGCAGTCTGGTTTAATTTTTTACGGACGCCTTAGAATTCATTTTTTGTGTTACCCTGCGAAGCCTTTATAAATATATCACAGATCTTTATAAGTTGATATGGCTTTCCGTTTATACATAAAATAGTGGATTGATCATAAAGATGACATAATTTGACCATTAAGATAATAAATATCTAAGAAATAAAAAAATATTAGGGATACCATTCCCTATAGCTATAAAAAGGATAATTTTTTTTTCTTTTCATTTAATTTAAAAAATAAAGTATATTTTATTTTAAATGTACTTAATTAGACTTGGCCATAACAAAAAAACATATTTTTTTAAACGGTACTATAAAAATGTTTTTCACGACAATAAAAAACATTGTGAAAGTTAGAGCCCTTAATATTGATATTAAGAAATCTATTATCACGACTAAGAGTTGTTTGAGTCCGGTGATGGCTTAGCGTGTAAAGCGTAAAGTCGTTGAGCGCACAACGGACGTGAGGTGGGTTCGATTCCTGCTGAGGCCAAATACTTATTTATTGTTCGGTATACATTATATAACATTTTTCTTCTTATCATCTAAGCTTTGCAACCCAATAGGTCTCCATGACGCTCGAGTAATTCTCCATTTAGCATCGTGGGCTCCCCTACTATAGTTCAGATAATGAACCACTAAGCGAAGGTAATTTAACAGAAATCTACTAACAATACCAAAAATCACTTCTAGAAAAATGGGTTGCTTTGTCCCTCCGGATTCAAACTAAAAGTACCGAGTAAGATGTAAAAATTAGTTGGTCGGAAATTTAGTGGTTAGCTCAACACCAGACGGACAAAGTGCAAAATATATCGATGCTGAATGCCACCAAGACTCTTTGTTTGACCTCCGGACAGTGCGAACGTGCGTAGAGGACTACAAAGTTCTTCCCGGAGTGGCGGCTAGAGGTGTCGTACGAACGTTTTTACCTTCGGGGATCAAGGAAAGATTCACGCTAAATTAACGGCATCTTTCTTCTGGATCTAAGCGCTGTCAGCGAAGATTCCTATAAGTTGATGATATCCTGTTTGGTGGTGAACATGAGGTATTTCTCAAATGGCGGGAAATAGATGGGCGTGCCATGGGAACTGTCAGTAGTGAAAGTCAAGAGTATACGTAACACCAGTAGCAGATCTTGGTTTGACAGCAGACAATTTATGCATTGCATCGTTTGCTGAATTGTTTGTTTTCTTTTGGAATTTCTGAGAGCTACGAGCTCGATTATCCAGATTTTCCGCCGACAAAGCCCTGAAAAGCATAGTCAGGAAGGGGAGAGTGGTGAATTGGACCTGAAGGGACCAAAACCAAGAAACAATAGAGAGAGAGAGGTGAAGGCCACCAAAGGACCAGGGCGCCGGAACATACTTTGCCCTGTCCTGCGCAACCGTAGACATGCGGACCCCACTCAGCTGGTAGGTTCAGTAGTGCCCCCTAGGTGGGGACGAGGTCTTAAGTTGTCAGTCATAGGACCGTAGTTCGGAATTCACGTTCAGCTGTAGGTTCCGTCTGGCTGACATCACCCAGACGCAAAAGGGCGCACAATAAGCCGAGCGGCTTCAGTGCATGGGTTATCCCGGCCCTATTCTAATCTAATCTAACAGTTGTTTGACAACAATCTTTTTTATGCAAAAATCGCAAATTGTTGATCTTAAAGAAAAATAAATTCTCTACAAAAAAGCCTTTTCGTAAACTGTCGTCTAATAGGCCGTTTTAATGTAATCGGGCTTTGAACAATGAACTATTTTTTAATTTTTGTTTTTTAGTTGGACTTTTTTTACTACTACAAAGAATAATATCGTAGTAATGTTTTTTTCTGCATTATGTATGGTAGGGGATACCTTGTATTCGGTGAAGTACCTTCACGAAATATGTTTGATACTTGAATTTGACCTAGAAATTAATTTACTTGCAGATTTAAACCTTAAAACTATCGGAACATTTTTTCTTTTGTTTTATTTTAAAAAAAATCCCAATCCTAACTGACCTAATTAAATGTATCCTATATTATACTGGGTGTTTAAAAGGTTTCTAAACATTTCTCAATATATTTACTTTTTTAGAAGTTATTCAACGGTAAAGTTAAATCTAATTGTGATTTTTTTTTCATCGAAAAACTTTTGAAGAATTGATTTTATTAAAAACTGTTAAAACTTTTTCGGCAGCGCATTAATTTTTTTTTTTAATTATAAGCAGTGGATTTATTTTAATATTGATTTTGCAAAAAAAATCGAAATTTATAAAATAAATTTGAAGAAAAAGTTTAGTGTTTAAATTTCGACTACATGAAAACTTATTTGACGACAATTTACAAAGAAAAAGCTCTTTTCGTAAATTGTGGTTATTCTGTAGAAAATTTAATTTTCTTTAGAAATGCGTGTTGGTAATTTTTTTTATATCAACGGTTTGTAACTTTTGCGTTAAAAAAGGGGGTTGTCGAAAAAGTCTTAGTCAAGATGATAGACTTCTAATATTAACAGCCCGATATACAGTGTGTCTACTTAAGTTAGCACCATATGAAAAAAATTAATAATAATTTTACAAAAAAATTCTTAATAAAAGGTTCTATATGACCTTAAAAACCTTACTCATCAGATATTAATTTTTCATAGTGGTTTACATAATGACATAGATAATATGTATTTTTAACTGGCTCTACTTTTGACATGATACCTAAGATTTTTTTTAATTTAGAATTTTCTTTTAAAACTTGATTTAATTTACAAAAAAATGCAAAAAGGGGATTCTCCTTTAAAACTTTTTTTTGGGAGGGGAAAGGCGTAATCCAAAAAATCAACTTTTTTTCGAAAACTTCAAAATTATTATTTTTTACCGAAGTGTTTCTTTTAAGGCCACTAGTATCTGGTATAAATTTGGGTCCCATGTCCCAGATTTCAGATAAAGTCATTTGAAAATATCATTTACGTCAGTGGGTTTTCCCTTATTTTTCATAATATTGAAAAAAAAAAGAAAATTTCGGTATTAATTAGAATTGCTCAGTAGACGTTGCCTAAAAATTTTTTTCATAAGATCTTAAAACTAGAACCTTTAAGCCAAAAAATGCTTTTTTTAAGTTTCAGTACGATTAACCACAAAAAATATATTATCCTTTAATTTCTTTCACTCACGTATTCCTTTTTACATATCGTTTATCGTATATCGCTAAGTCAGTAGTGACGCCAGGAGAAGGCTAGAGGGAGACCAGGGGAAGGCCAGAGGGAAGCCAGGGAAAGGCCAGGGGAAGGCCAGGGGAAGCCAGAGGGAGGCCAGGGGGCGGCCAGGGTGGCCCGGGCCAACCCTACGTCTGGCCACCCCTAGAAGGTATAAGGTAAGAAATATAAAAGGTATAAAGGGAGGTTAGGGAAGGAAGAAAAAATGGGAGGAATTTTTGTGAGAATTTTTTTATTTTTTTCCTTTTCAAATTTGGGGCAAACAAAATAAAATAAAATTAATACATAATCTGCAATAAGGTTTAAAGGCTTTTTAAACATGAGAGATTTTTTGTGCCTTTTATTTTTTTTTGCCACTGCGCTAAGTATGAACAATAAATTAATGAATAATTAAATTAATTTGCATGCAGACGTTTGGCCTTTGAATACTCTTTTGAACCCATATTAATGAGTTTACATTTATTTATTAATAAACAGGCCCCAATACAATTACAAAGTAATTTTTAAATAGTAAAGGTTAAATTATAAAAGGAACGAAACAAGTGTCTAAGAATAGTCTAAAGAAAAAAAAACCTTTTTACTACATTGAACATTTTCCTCTAAATAATAAGGTTTGCTATTTAAAATGTATTTGCTTGAGGCAATAACAAAAAGCAATAAGGGTTTATAATGTAAGTTGAATGGAAAAAGCTTTATTTTAGTTTTATAACATTTTAATGAGACAATTAAAAATTGTTTAATTATTTTTCTTTACAATAAAAAGTACCTTATTAGCAAAAACTTGCTTTAGTAAGTTAATTTATTAATAGGAGAAAAAAAACAAAATGAACTAGAAATCCCGACTCCCATCTGTGAACAAAAACCCATTTTTTTATTTTTGTAGGTTAGGTCCTGTTTTTAGAAGCACGCATCATTGAAATTTATTACATTAACGTATAAACAAATTGCAGGTAGTATAACAGGTGTTTTTTTAATGTAGTTTTACACTATATCTTTCTTACCTTTTAACATAGAAAAATAAAATTTGGTATATCGTTATTTGAATAATTGTGTTTAATAGTTGATATATTTACTTGTTTTCTATTACTTTCGGTTTAACCTAAAATGACCGCCACTTTAAAATTTTAAATGGTACATGCGGTATACATGTTCAGTTAAATAACATAACACATAGGCAATGTAAGGAAAAAAGACAATCTAACTAAATCCCGGCATGTAAACATGCGTGACTAATAGTGCTTGTTTTGTTATTCTATTGCCTGCCGATGAACCAAACAGCGTTGCTCATATTGTATTTTATCTTAGTTTGATAATACATGACATTCTGAATACCTCACATGTCAATTTTTGACAGTTTGACTGTCAAAAAGTTATTTTTAAAATTCCAATTTAAGGTTTCATAATTAAGCCAAAATGGTTTATTTTAATAAGCAAATTATCCTAACAAAAAAAAACAAACTATATAAAGATTACAAGGGATGCTGTGGTAGGCCATGGAGATAAAAAAAACACAACAAGTTATAAAGAGCTATTTAAATATTTATTACATCCAAGAAGCCAGCTAATGTAGCAGGCTATCATACCTAGAATTGCAAATATTTGCAACACTTTTAAAAATACATCGTTTTCACTACGCAAGAGTGACCTACGGTAACTGTTTTGAAGCTTGGGATTCGGCAATAGGGCAAGGAAAAAAGAAAAAGTTATAAAGACCTATATAAATATTTATTACATCTAAGAAGTCAGTTTAATGTAGATTTAGGCTATCATACCTAGAATTGCAAATATAATAATATAATAATAAATAAATAAACTGTTTTGACGCTTGGGATTTGGCAATAGGGCAAGGAAAAAAGAAAAAGGTTTAAAGAGCTATATAAATATTTATTACATCTAAGATTCCGATAATTTAAAGGTAATTACCACAATTTGTTAATTAAAAAAATATTTACAAGGTTGTTATATAGTAAGTATTTCGCCAATTATCTAGCAAAGTAAATTGATCATGATGCTCATGTATGTACAATGGGCTCTTGATAGATTATGGACTTCTGTTCTAGGGAAGAAGCAGAGACGGGCATAGAGGGTTTGTACTGCAGAAAAAAGTATGATAGCGAGACTGAAACACCTTGAGACCTGTGGGGACAGCTTTAAAAGTCTTAAAAAACGGCAAAAACGCTATTGACTCAAAAGGCATACTACTCTGTAGGGAAGTACTTTTGTGATCGGTTGGAGGACGGGATATAACAGAACGACCTAATAGTTTAATTTTTGTTGTTTTTTAAGGGTTTTATATATGCTCTGTTTTTTTCTATTGTTTGACTTTTAAGGTTTTTAATATGTGCTCTGTTTTTTTATACATGGTGTTTTCTAACAACTGTGCGAAACTTTAAGGCGTGATTTCTTATGTCATTTTATAAAAAACAGTTTCTATAAACAGAGAGCAAAAGTAACGGCAACACTGGCGGTAGTTTGTTGTAGTGGTTTCGGTAAAAATTGTGTTTTTCGTGAAATTAATTTACTTAAAATCGAAATTTCGTAACAGTAGGGCCTGTATCTGATAAAGACGTATAGGCAATACAATCAGTGCGTTAATTAAATTAAAACCAAACTAATTTTGGTGTGTGTTTAACGTCAAAAACAGCCGACGTTGCCAAACCTTGCTGTCAGCCGGGAGTACATTTTTGGTTGTGGTAAAGGTTCCGTACACCGAGGCTTAAAGTACCGTAAAGATGTCGGAAGATGTTTGCGATATCTGTTCAAAGACTGTGGGTGAAAGGGAAGACGCGCTTTGTTGTGATGGCTGTAACAAGTGATCACACAGAGTATGCCTGCAAATTAGTAAAACAACATACAAGAAACAAGAAAAATCACCAGCTGCGTGGAAGTGTGCCAATTGCAAAAGAGATCTAAACAGTGTAAAAAATGCTACCAAATAGACGCAACAAAAGGATTCCTATACAAACGGGGATATAATGGTCAAGCTGTTAGAAATGGAAAATTTCAAAAACTCTTTGAAAGATATGAAGAACAGTGCAAGGTAAATAATGCTCTCCGAAAGGAACTATGAGAGATAAAATATCAACTTAACAAAAAGGAACAGCAGGATCTAAACAATAACATTATAATACAGGGTATACCACAAAAAGAAAATGAAAAAGTTGAAGCAATAGTGGAAAAAATTGCGAACTCTCTAAATACTCATAAAAGTCCTTAAGTCATACAGAATGGGATCTACACAAAATGGTAAGCATCCAACGGCAATTAAAGTAATATTTAACAATTCCGAAGACAAAAACAATGGATGACTGCCAAGAGAAATGCCGACCTAAATACTGCGATGATATTGGGACAAGGACATCCTCCTGAACCAGTATACCTTACCCATGATTTTACTAAAAGGAACATTGAACTTTTCAAAAAGGCTAAGCAGTATAAAAGGGACAATGCATATAAATTCTTATGGATAAGTAATGGAAAACTCTTATTACGTAAGAATGAAAATAGCAAGATTAAATTGATAGAAGATGAAAAGACCTAAAAAACTAAACATAAAAAAGAATAATCTAACAATAGAATATTATAACATCCAAAGTATTAGAAATAAAATTGTTGAATTGCAGTGTGTTACCAAGTGTGATGTTTTAGTATTAACCGAGACCTGGCTATATGAAACGGAATGCCCTTTTTACAATATCGAAGGTTACTCAGCGGTACACTGTTGCAGGGATTGCAATATATATAAAAACGGCATAAATTATTTAAGTTTGGATTGCAGTTCTTCAAACAAATTACTAAATTGGGTATGTGTTTCTCTAGTAGGTAATGATGATAATAGACTTAACAATCTTAAAATAAGTGCTGTTTATAAACCTCCATCCTATTCAAATGATGAGTTTTACGATGATCTAGAGTTAATATTAAATAAATATCCAACGAATCATTTCATCATAGGAGATATGAATATTAATTTGTTAAACTTAAATTACACAGCTAATAACTATAGGGACATGTTATTACTTAATGATTTTGTAATAGTTAATAAGGTAAATATACAGTGTGAACGTAAAGGTTGGAATAAATTCATTTAAAATTCAAGGGTACGTTTAACTGAAAAACGCTCGGACACGTCGATTTTTGTTTTTAGCTGTCGGTTTTTTAATATAAATTTATGTATACCCAAAATAAAAGCCCAAAAATAAGTCGGTCATTAACTTAATTTTTTTAAATGTAAACACCTATTTTTATTTTAGATTTAGGTTCTACATCAAATTCTAAGTTCATTTCATGTACCATGTCCTATACCTAAACTCGACCGTTGACGATTGAACACAATAAAAGGCTATTTTTGGAAGATTTATTTATTTCAAGCAAGAGTACATAAAAATATTTTAATTAATTTATTAAGTGTTGGAAATGGCCGCCACGAACCTCTTGGCAATATCCCAGTCGATGCTGAAATTCTTGTAAAACGTTATCGATAACAGAAGGTTCTATCAATCTTATTTCGTCCGTTATTCTAATTTTTAATTCTTCGATGTTGTTTGGCCGATTAACATTAACTTTGGACTTAAGATACCCCCACAAAAAAAAATCTAAAGAGGTCAAATCCGGCGATCTGGCCGGCCATTCAACTGCACCCCTCCGACCAATCCAAGGTCCAGGGAAAACGGTATCTAGGTACTGGCGCACGGGACGAGTGTAATGGGCTGGAGCTCCATCTTGCTGATACCATAAGGAATTATCTGGTATATCCGGGTCTTCTGGATCGGGGTATAAAGTGGCAAGGCATGGAACCAAATCATTTTCTAAAAACTCTAAATACCTCTCACCAATTTTTAATTCTTCGATGTTGTTTGGCCGATTAACATAAACTTTGGACTTAAGATACCCCCACAAAAAAAATCTAAAGGGGTCAAATCCGGCGATCTGGCCGGCCATTCAATTGCACCCCTCCGACCAATCCAAGGTCCAGGGAAAACGGTATCTAGGTACTGGCGCACGGGACGAGTGTAATGGGCTGGAGCTCCATCTTGCTGATACCATAAGGAATTATCTGGTATATCCGGGTCTTCTGGATCGGGGTATAAAGTGGCAAGGCATGGAACCAAATCATTTTCTAAAAACTCTAAATACCTCTCACCATTCAAGTTTTCTTTAAAGAAAAAGAGCCCTATAACCCTGTTTTCAATCACCCCAGCCCAAACATTTACTTTTTGAGGGACTTGGCTGTGGCACTCCATCATCCAGTGCGGATTTTCAGTAGCCCAATATCGGCAGTTTTGCCGGTTTACACTATCATGAAGACAAAACGTTGCCTCATCAGAAAATATAATTTTTTTGAAAACTGTGGATTGTCATGGCACAAGTCCATAAGTCTCTCACAAAATTCTAAACGCCTATCTGGGTCATCTTCATTTAGTTCATGAACCAATTGGACTTTGTAAGGGTGCCATGTATTTATACCTAAATACTTAACGACGGATGTCTTGGATATCTGATTTTTAACGCAATATTGCGAGTCGCTTTATGGCAATCTTCTTCAACTGCCAGCAAAACATTTAGTTGCTTCCCTTCTGATATACTTGACCGACCTTTCGTATAATTATCCCTGACATGACCCAAATCCCGATATTTCTTTTCTATTTTACTGACAGTACTTTGAGATATACGTGGCCTATCAGGATACTTGGCATTATAAATTTCACAGACTTCCATCTGAGTGCGCATCCTGTTTCCATTTTTTAAATTTTAATTTTATCTTTTGATAAACTTAACATAAGCAAAACTTTGCTTAGGCATCTAAATCACTCTAAATTCACACAAAATTATTTGAAGTAAACAAATTGTGACAAGTTGACAATCAAAAACACCAACCAAAAATGTAAATAAGCAAACAATAACTGATAGGTTTGCTTGATATAAATAAATCTTCCAAAAATAGCCTTTTATTGTGTTCAATCGTCAACGGTCGAGTTTAGGTATAGGACATGGTACATGAAATGTACTTAGAATTTGATGTAGAACCTAAAACTAAAATAAAAAATAGGTGTTTACATTTAAAAAAATTAAGTTAATGACCGTAACTTATTTTTGGGCCACCCTGTATACATAAATTTATATTAAAAAAACCGACAGCTAAAAACAAAAATCGACGTGTCCGAGCGTTAAACGTACCCTTGAATTTTAAATGAATTTATTCCAACCTTTACGTTCGCACTGTAGATAATGCTACTAGGATTACCGAAACTAGTCGTTCATTAATTGATCATGTGATATGCAATAGTGCAATTAAAAATAGATGCAAAGTGAGAGCAGAGGATTGTTCTCTATCTGACCATAAAAAACTCGTAATCAATATTCAGCACAAAATCGTACAATGTAAAAGAAAAGTATACATTCAGAGGCAACAGTTTAATATTAGGAAATTTAAAGAAATATTTTTAGATGTTTCGTAAATCGGAAACTAACACAATTTCTTACTTAATTTATAAAATAACTAAAGCAAAAGAAAGGGCTCAAAAAACAAAAAAATTAAATGTAATGAAAATAATGAATGGATCACACCTGATCTCCTGGATCTTATAAAAATAAGAGACAAGGCGTATAGAAAACATAAAAATTTCTTAAGGATAACGCTCTGAAGCAACACTTTATAAATCTAAAAAATAATGTTAATAATAATATTAGAATAGAAAAAAATAGATTTTTTAAAAATAAATGGCAACAAGCAGGAAGCAACTGCAAAAAGCAGTGGAATATCATAAATTCATTTTGTAAAAGATACTTCGACTAAGGAATGTATACAAGAACTTGAAATAAACAATAAATTGATATCAAACAAAAAAGAAATTGCCAATCAACTGAATGTGTATTTTTCACAAATAGGTTCAGATATTATTAAAGAGGTAAATGCTAAACGAAATAAATTAGTTTATAATTTAGAATTAAGTGAGGTGATCTGTGATAAAAGTCTGTTCTTAGAACCTACCGATGAAAAAGAAATATGTGATATAATATTGGGTCTCAGACGCAATGCTGCACCGGGACATGATAGAGTAACGGTTCAAGATCTCATTAGTCTTAAGGAATATATCGTAGGTATATTAGTAATACTTGTAAACAATGTTTTGATATCAGGAATTTTTCCTGATGAGTTAAAAATAGTAAAGATCTGCCCGATATTTAAGTCTGGTCTAAAGACACTGATAAATAACTATAGGCCTATTTCTCTAATTAGTGTATTTTCAAAAATTATTGAGATTGTTTTTAAAAGAAGATTAATGTCATTTTTTGGCAGATTTGTTGAGCATGATCGATACCAGTATAGCTTTTTAAACAACAGTAGCACACTTAGTGCTACTTTTGATCTGATAAATTATTTATCGGACAGTCTTGATAATGGAAATATCGCTGTTGCGGTATTTGTGGATCTAAGAAAGGCATTTGATGTTGTCGATCATGCTTTACTGATTGGGAAACTTGAGAGAATGGGTGTGAGAGATGTTGCCTTAAGTTTGATTAAGTCATATTTGTCAAATCATAGGCAATACATTACAATAGAAGACTATAAGACTGAAACTGTAATTAACAATTGTGGCGTGCCTCAGGGGTCTGTCCTGGGACCCTTACTTTATACTTTGTTTGTGTTGAGTCTGCGCCTCTCGGGCCTTCGTGCACAGTATTATACGTTTGCGGATGATACTGTATTAGTTTATACCGCTAATAATGGTAAATAGTGATTTACAAAAATATTATCAATGGCTCTTGCAGAACAAACTTAAAATAAACCTAGATAAAACCAAATATATCATATTTAAGCAAAAAAAAATAAATAATAGGTAACTTTAAAATAAAATTAAATAATACATTGTTAGAAAGGGTTGAAAAAATAAAATACTTGGTCTTGATTGTGGATGAGCAATTAAACTGGAATGGTCACATAGACCACATAAAAACAAAAATTATTTCTCTTTCAGGAGCATTATATAGATGCAAACACTTTTTGAGTAATAATGCCAAGTATGGGATCTATATTGCTTATTTTTTTATCAGTTCTACGGTATTTAATACCAATATGGGGAACATGTAACCAGACCAGTTTTAAAAAAGTGAAAGTGTTGCAAAACAAAATCTTAAAAAATCTGTTTGTTCTTAATCGGCTTACTCCTAGTGATTCTTTGTATAAGTTACTAAACATCAAACAAATAAACCAAATACTAAAGCTAGAACAATCAAAGCTTATCTATAAAATAATTAAAAAAAAAACAAAAAAGCAATTCAACCATAAAACATGTAAATCAAATTCATCACCACAATCTAGAAACTGTAATATAGTTTGGGAAGTGCAAGAACCAATAAGGCACTGCAGAGTCCGATGGGCGCAGCCTCGCATACTTTCAATCAACTCCCCTTGGAAACAAGGGAAGAGCTATCCTTTGCCAGGTTTGTTAGACGGCTGAAGAATTACATTTTTTAGGTTTTAATTTTTATCTCTCTCTGTGTTTTGAAACCAAAATTTTTTTGTTATTATTTTGTTAACTGTATTCTCGGTACCAATGCTTAAAGCATAGTTTTGAGAATTTTTCTTTGTTTAGATCTAGTATATAGTAGGTACTTATTGTAAATTTGAAATTTGGATTATCTGAATAAAGAATTAATTTGAAAAAAAAAATTTGTCCGGAGTTGCTTCCTTACCGAGATACAGGGCGTTAAAATTTAAGAAAAAAGCAGTATTTTTCTAAATATTTTTACCGATTTGGATAAAATTTGTTACATTTATTAAAAGTAATAGGGCGTTTATTTAGAACTAACCAGATTGGTATTATTGGGTCCAGTTGCGTCTCAGTGGGCACCGCAACTTATGTTATTAAGAAAAAAGTATGCCACTGACTTTTTTAAACGTTTTTATATTAATTTATAATTAAGCAATTAATAATACAACTTTTTAGTCTCTTGTATTTTTTTTGTATCGTGATTTATTTTCCGAGAAAAAAAATTAAATCACTTTAAGTGATACTTAAAAGTATGAATTTGGCTTTTCCCCAGAATAAAATTAAAAAGTTTATTAAACGTTTTAAGAAAATTAAAACTTTTATATACTATAAAGAACTGTTCTGTCCTTGCACAATATATTAAAAGTTAAGATAACTTTAAAAGAAATAAAATAATGAAATATATAATATAAAGTAACTTATGATATAAATGTTTCAAAATCTAATGAACCTTTGTTTAACTTAATTTTAAACAGACGTCGTTGACACTTTTGACACCTATAATTTCAAAAAAATTTTGTTTTAGACATTTTTAACAGATATTATATTAGAATAAAGTCATTTAGGAAATTTCTAACAGAATAAGTTGAGAACCATTCTACAGATGTTTCAGACATAGGGCGTTTTAGACGTTTTTAATAGATTGAACATTGTTATTTTAAAAATATGTATAATGATACAAATGTCGTTTAGGATATATTGACAAATCTAATTTTTTACCGTAGTTCTTAGCTATTTTTTATATTTTTAATAAATTTATCAGGTATAAAACTGAGTTTAAAAGATATAAATTTTGAATAGAAGTGGCTTAAGATATTTTTGACAATTTCCTATTGGATAAACGTCGTTTAAGACATTTTAGGAGCTGTTTGCTAAATTTGATTATGGATAGACATCGTTTAAAACATTTTGCCAACCAGTCGCGCTGGCAAAACCTCAAGGGTACAAAATCTACAACGACGGCCAAATAGCCCAAAAAAATTTAAGTTTAGCAGAAGATGGCCGCGAAAGCCTTATATTAGACAGATGTTGTTTAAGACACTTTTAACGGATGTAGTATTCAAAAAATGTCGTTTAAGACATTTTTGTCCGATTATATTTTGAATTAAAGTTGTTTGAGACATTTTTGACAGGTGTTACTCAAGACGATTTTATTAGATGTTGTTTTGTTTAGTTTATTTTTAATAGATGTATTATTCGAATAAGGAAGTTTAAGACAATGGTGACATACATATGTAATAATATACAGAAATTTTTGACAAATATAATGTTAAATAGTTGGTGTTGTCATATTGGAGTAATGTCCTTCAAAATGTTTTGATAGATGCAATATTGGAGCTAATTCGTCTCAGGCATTTTTAAAAACCTTATTTTGAACAAACTTCTTTTAAAACATTTCAACAGACGCCATATTGGCCAGATGTCGTTTGTGAAAATTTTGAATTTTTTAAATTTGTTTCCCAAAAACTACTTTTTAATAATGTTATTGTTTTAGAATTAATAAGATTTAAATAAGATTAGATTAGCCTCATGGTGGATTGTATATCCTCTATCACTTCAACCTGCTTAGGTTTATTGAGTGTCCTCCATCCCTATGTTAAAGCACACTATCCAAGAAGACTTTTAATCAGACTCCACAAGGTTAAAACTGGCTTCTTGGTAAATGTTGCTTCTTTAGGTTTTTCCTCACCCAGCCGTGCACACCGCAGACAACAAAAGGCTTCACAGTAGCACCATACATATTCTGCGATTTCTTCTTCCTCCTGGCAAAACCAACATAGGTGTTTTTCTGCCATGCCTATAGTTTTAAGGTGTTTATTTAGTCTCCAATGACCTGATGGTTGACCCAATATAATTAAATTTAAAAGATGTTTTGAATATTTTGACTTGACGCTCTCCTGCTGTTTTTATTTACCAGTCTTGGGATTTCCTCAAGATCCATGATCTAATAGATGACCTACCTTGGCAGAACGAAATACCACAGTAGAGCTCAAAAATCACCATTGCCCTATTTGTCCTGCCAGCCCCTTTCTCTGCCAAATTATCAGCTTCTTCATTGCCTTCGTGGGGCTTGTGCCTTGGTACTCAGGCAATAGTTTGCTTGTTGGGCCCACCTACCTCTTCCAAGGCAACTACGCAGCCCTGCACCAGCTAAGAGTGGTTTTGCATAAACGGTTTGCCCTGAAGGCTGTCTGGTTGTTCGAATAAATTACCATGGCTTTATCCACATAACTCCTTTCTATAATCTCCGCACATTGTTCTGTGACTACAATTGCGGCCTGGAACAAAGTGTGTCCAAGACTCAAGACGATTGTTATGATTTTATAAATTATAATGTATTTTTTAAATTATCGACTTTTTAAACTTTAACCGTTTTTTATACTAACAATTTAATGGATGGAAAGACCACCTTAAGAAACCTTCCCATTGCAAAAAACCTATTTGCAGTTTGCTACGTCTTTAAAAAAAAAACACTGTATTTCAGACCATAAAATGCCCACTTTGTAGTGAGATAAATTGCAGGCACTTTTAGAATTACGGATTACGCCATTTCGTGTTTAAACTGAGTAAGAAAAATATCTTTAAGTTAATTATTGATTCTTACTGGAGAGAAAACAGCTCGTTTTCTTTACTGAAAAATTTTTCTCAAGGGATATATTAGATTATTAAAAGTTTGGAGTTTTCCTACTTTTAAGAGGTTTCCTTTTAGAGATATAGATAAGGCGGAATTTAAAAAACAAACCTTACAGCAAACTTTAGGTATACTTTTGTTAAACGTATCATAACAATGTAAAAAAAAACAATTATAGACCAAAATAATTCGTTAGAAGGTGATGGAGGGGGTGGTTTTAAGGGTAAATGTTTTTTGCAATTTTAAGCTAAACAATAATTTATATAAAAAAGTGAAATACAAAAGTTGTGGAAAATAAAAAGCCTCAAAAGTTTAAAAAAAAGTTCAAAAGAACTATTTTTCGTTTTTAAATTTTTATCTTTTACAAAAATGGTTTGATTAGGCTAAAATTTAAAAATATATACTTTGTTCTGTTGTAAATATACTATTTTTTTCTTAATAAATACTCAGCCCCTATCATAAAAACAAACTTTAAAAAAATGTAATTTTTAACCGCTATTTTGATTTTTTTAACCAAAAAGTTTCGCTAGGACTAATTTTTTAGTTTTTGTCAATGTTTATTTAATACAATAAAAAATATATATTTTATTTCAAAAAAGGAAAAAATTTGGAAACACAAAATAATAACATTTTTTTATTATACTCGTATATAAAAAAATAATTAAAATAGCGGTTAATTTTTTTTAAAGTAAGTTTTTATAATAACGGCTGGATATTTATTTATAAAAAAAAACAGTTAATTTACAACAGTGTAAAGTATATTTGCTTTAAATTTTAGCTCAATGAAAACATTTTCGTAAAATATGAAAATTTAATTTGAAAAAAAGTTTTTTGAAAATTTTTGAAGTTATGAAAAAATGGTTTAAATACAAGTTGTACGTTTTTATTGTCTACAACTTTTGTATATAACTTTTTTAAATAAAACCACCCTCCTTCATCCCCTAACGGATTATTTTAGTCTGGAATTGTTTTCTTACACCGTTATGAGACATTTATTGAAAGTTTACCATTAATATATTGTAAGAATGACATTTTTTATATCACCATTTCTACTGCTATTCTGCCTGAGCTAATACTTTCGTTCTAGTTTTTAAAGTTTAAAATGATACTCCTTGTAGCAAAACATATTTTTATTAAAACAAGATTAATTGCCGAAAAAGCCCTTGGGCCGTATTATCCATTAGGCTGACTAGGCTACAGCCTAGGTCGCCATGAAAAAATAGGCGCAAAACAGGGAAATAATAGGCACCAGACAAGGGAGTTTTTAAGAAGTGTAGGTGTTGGGGGGATTTTTGTGAATAATTTCTCCGTGATTAAGGTGCTTTGGAAGCAAATAGGCGCGAAAAGGATAAAATTACCTTTTTTCTTTTGTTCATCAAATTTTATTTTTAGTGGTAAAGAAAGGCGCCTGGCACTCAAAATAGGCGCTACAAAGGAAGACCTTTTTTCTTTGCTCTTCTATAATTTTTTTGGTGGAAAATAGGCGCTCCGAAAATTCTAGCCTAGGGCGCCTTAAACAGTTAAAACAGTTAATACGGCCCTGGAAAGCCCTTTAATTGTGTGATTCTTTTTGTTTATTATTTTTAAAAGTGGAGGAAAGTGACCAAATATCAAAAACCATTTTGTTTTTTCACATAATTTGCATAAAAATTAAAAATAAAAAACTTTTTAGTAATGTAGACAATCATATATTTGTCTTTAATTTAACAATTTAAGCTAAATTGATTAATTTTCAGAAATAATTTTATATAGATTAAAAAACAATTAAAAAATAATTAGGGCTAAATATGGAATAGGTACCACAAATATGGAATACTATATACTAACTTTTTTTTTTGAAAAATATATCGAAAATATTGTTTAGGGTGACAAAAAATATCGTGAAAATTTGAGTCCTTAATATTAATATTTAAAGACCCCCTTTTCTTCAATTGAGTATAGTAGTATTTTTTGAAACCTTAAAATTTATGAGAAAGTGACAAAACAAAACGTTGCTACAGCGACGAAGGCTCTACTTGCATGTTACTCTTCTAGTCGCCAATGGGAAATAAAAGAGACAAACCCCTCTGATTGGGTGTGTGAGTTTCCGTTTAAGAAAAATATTTTTTTAAGACATATTGGTCACTTTTTTCTTCTAATATTGTGGCTGATTTTAAAGGTTCCATGGCAAGGATTATTTGCAAGTCAAGTTAAAAAACATAGTGTTGCACCAAGGACAATCAGCAGACAAAAATGGGTATTTAGATACAATTTGTAAAAAGAATGTTTACAGAAATTATCTTATTTTAGGTTTGTGTCTTTTTTGCAAAGAAAGTTTTTACAAGCTACAATTAAGCTAATATATTTTTCTTGTAGACAAACTATGTGAAATGATTCAGTAAAAGTGAATCTGTCAACAATTTGAGGATTTAAGAAATATAATTATTTTTGATAAAAATGCTCCCCATTAAGCAAGTACTTCTCTTGGTTTTAAAAAGAACTTTATTTTGTGTGTCCTTTGAAAATCAAAAATGTGAGGTTAACATGGTTACTGAGTTGGATGCTGACCAAACTTAACAGTAAATTAACTAAAAATAAACGTATTAGCCTCATTAAAGATAAAATTAAATTTTTTTGCAACGAAGTTTAATGTATCATTTTGGAAGAAGTCCCGTAAGTCCAGTACTGTTTAAATCTATTTTACCAAAACTGACAAACCTAGAGAAAACATATCTACCTATTAGCCCCTCAAAAATAAAAAAGATGGGCGCAACAGATAAAAAGTTAATATTAGTTAAAAAGTGTGCAAGTTTAATTTGGCCCACTCTGTAGACTGGCGTTTATTCTATTCTTTATTACAGTCACCAATACATAATTAAAAATATTTAACCCTTAAACCGATGCATGCGTTTTTATTACGTAAGTATGCGCGTGGGGTCAAATATACCGTAAACATCCAATTATCACTTTTTCTTTATATATTTTTTTTAATGAAAAAATATATATTAAGTTTAAAGCATTTCTTTTAAATGTATGATTAATTAAATGAAAAAGTTACCAAGAAAAAAAAAAGTACTTGTATTAAAACATTTAATTGTAATTTTAATTGAAGTGATTATTTTTTAAAAGCTGATTATGGGACATTGCCTAAGTAACTTAAATTAATTAAAACAGACCTTAATTATTAAAATAAAAAAAAATCATCTTTTACATTCTATTTACTTTTAGCAGGTTTTTTTATTTGACCTAAAAACATAAAACTAAAGTAAAAAATGTAATCCTTTCTAAGAAATAATGCTAAAAATATGTATAATACCAAATAGAAAAGGATTTTTTTCTAAATCAGTGCCTTTTTGTTGTCTTGGAGCTAAGCACTGCTCATAAATTGTTTTCATATGACGTTTGCACATTGGCTGTTTATACTTTTCTTCTTTTGTCGGGAAAAATAACATATTTGTTCAAACTCCCTGCACTTTCCGCCACTCGATATGCATATTGCTCAAAACTGTAACATTAGAAGGCGCGTTGGGGTCAAATTGACCCAGCCTCAAGAAACGTGAAATTTTTAAATAAATGGTGTTATTTTTTTGTATTTTTCTGTTTGGAGCATATATCCAACGAGGTATTAGAGAGGTATGTACCTAGAAATTTTTTCTAACTGAAACAAATCTCAAAGCTATTAATTAAAAAAATTTACAAAGTTGGGTTAAAAAATACGTTACTAAAGCTTCCCGCACATGGGTCGATGAAACAGCGACGCGTTCCTGATTTTTACTGGCTTTGACAGCACGAAGGCATATTAGCGTTTCCGATCTTAGAAGTCCGTGTTCTTTAATAAACAAATGCAATACAGAACCGTTCTGTATTTTGTTTACGGTGTGTGATATATGTTTGTGTCTGGTTATTACGTGGAAAAATTACTGTTACCTCAAGAAATTTTTAGACCAAACATATATTTGTTTGATATTAAATTTGTGGAGGAGATTAAAAAACGTCTTGGGATTTATAATTATACTAAAAGAATATTTGCCAAACAATTTTACGAAGAACAACCTGTCAGGAAGGAAAATATTTTATATTTTGTGTGTAAAATATTGTTTGGTAGGATTCAGACTTTTGCTTTTATTTAGGTAGTAGGTATTTAAAAATAACGTCCGTAGTGGCACTACCGCGTTGTTTAAAAGGAGCTGTGAAATGCAAAACTGCATATTTCAGTGCTTGGACAACGTTGAAGAAATAGTGGAAACGATAGGTTAAACATCTAATAACCCGACCCCCATGGTACTCTGGTCTTTAGGCATAGGCCTTTGTGGGATGTCAAACAGAAAAAAAAACAAAAAAATGCAGGCTTCTGCGTACTTGTCTTAGAGGGCTCTCTTATGGCACTCTTTGACCCGGTGCGGTAGAATAATTTCATGGGGTAGTTTTTGCCCCGCCGCGGTCAGTTTTTTTTATCTTTGTGACATCTCACGCAGGCTTATGCCTGAATACCAGAGGACCGTGAGTGCCGGGTTATTGGATGTTTAACCCATATTTTTACCCTGTTCCGTCAACGTTATCCAAGCACTGAACGATGCAGTTTGATTTCACAGCATCTTTTAAACGACGCGGAGGTGCCACCACAGACGTTATTTTTGCGTCGCATCGCCATCTGATCGACATATGATTTCATTGGCTGAGAATACTGGTTTAGCAAATGGGTATTGGGATATCGGTCAGTAAAGCAACAAAAAAGTGTGTGACTAATTAGAACTGTTTACATGCAGGTATTCACGTTAGATTGTCTCTTTTTCTCACATTGCATATGTGTTATGTTATTTAGCTGATTTTGTATAAAAAAATTGACCATTAAACGTATGCTCGTCTCTGCACGGTTGTCGCCACTTTAAACACGAATATATGCGTCCATACTGTCGAAAACTTGTCGATCCCTCTCTCGTCGCTGTTTTACCAACCCATGTGCGTAGGGCATAGTATCCAATAAAGCAGGTTAAAAAAGGTTGGCATTTTTTACATAAAGGTTAATTAAAAATAATAGTTTAAAAAACTAAAAAAACACGCTTTTATATGCAACCGAACTAAAAATTAGAAAATAATTTTTCATTAAAAAAATATTGTCACTTCATAGTAAAGAGCGTGGGGTGCTTAATATATTAAATGTTATAATTATTATATTTGCCAATATCTATGATGGAAAAGTTATGAAAAAATAGTAAAATGCACCCCACGCTTTTACTATGAAGTGACAATATTTTTTTTAATGAAAAATTATTTTCTAATTTTTAGTTCGGTTGCATATAAAAGCGTGTTTTTTTAGTTTTTTAAACTATTATTTATTTTTCATTTTTTAGTTCGATATGCATTTATGTATGTATAAAAGTTTGGAATGTTGCCAACAGATGGCAACCCACTAAAAATTTTTGTTTCGCCATTTTGTCAAGAGTAGCAAAGTTTTTCAGATGGACTATCTGAAAGTAACCTAATATAAAATTTGAGTAAAATCGATTCAGATCGAACTCTTGAAATGGCCGGTGGTTGGTACCACTGGGACGTACAGGTGACAGATGACACTTGGTGGTATCAAGCAGTGGTTATAATAATATAATGGATTTTTTTCCTGGCGATCCAAAGCAGGATAACGGGATACTGTTTGCAGATTATTGCATTGTCATGGGTCCTTAATACGTGTGCAAAGTTTCAAAGAAATCGAATAGCTGGAAGTTGGTTAAAATTAGGCTCAAAGATTCCGTTACATTCATAGCCAGATGGATAGATAGTTACAACCCAAGTTAATAAAGCGTGTTAAAATAGTTCAAAACCTCATTTCACTATAACATAATTATTAAAGAGCAACTTTTTATTTTAATATATACAGTGTGTCCAAAATTGGTAGGGATTGTATTGGGGTATTGAAATCTATAAGAAATATAAAGATGGTTAAATAAGGAAAGTTGTGGGCCATTTAATTGTTAATCTAATGCCGTTTTGATGACGGCTGTATCTTGTTTGTTTTTGAGTTATTTTGAAAAAACTAAAAATGTGCATTTAAGTAAAAGTGTTGTGGTATTTTTATTTCAAATAATTTTTGAAATCTGTAAAAACAATGTTGAGGCAACTTTTTAAGAGCAATGCATTTTTGTATTCAGATTTTAATTTCCACGTTTCGGTTTTGAGATACCATTATCAACTTTCGTTTTTCTTATTTCGACTATTTTGTTTTTTTGCGCATTTTTAAAAACGTTTTTTTCCTTTAAAATAGTGTATCACACTTTATAGGTATTTTTAATTTCAATGTCAAAAATCGTCAAAATTAATTTTCTGTCCAAGTTGGACATGACTGCGGAAGCCATTAGCTCTAGAAACAATTGCCATTTAATTTCTAATTAGAACCTATGTCAGGAAAGGTAATGCAAGTTTATTTTTAACTTTTATAAACCTATGTACCCAAACAAAGATGCATATTTTATTGTGCATCGGCACATTAAAATATGTGTTAATTATATCAAGCTATAGACTTTCTATCAGAAATGTGTGTATGTGCTCAAATATATATTTTTTATTTTATTACCCATAACATAACATATAAAGACATTATGTTTTTCAACTGGCACAAACACAGTTAAAAAACAAATTTTTACTTACATAATAATCTGTAAAAAATAATTGTATCTACACTTATTACCAACCTGCTATTTTAAACTATGGAATGTTTTTTGCTATTTTTTTATGTTATATTTAATAATTACCCTACTTATCTAAATAAAACAACATTAAAAAAAAAAAGGTTAAGTCTTTTATGGCAGCTGTTGTAGGTAGTGTAAAAATCAGGTTATCTTACAATCTGCAAAATATTTTTGAATGTCTCTACAGCCGTCATCAAAACGGCATCATATTAACCATTGAATAGCTCACTACTCTCCTTATTTAACCATCTTTGTATCTTTTACAGTTTCTAATATCCCAATACATTCCCAACCAATTTTGGACACACTGTATACGTATTTGTTCCGCCTCAAAAGAATTCTATGTTAATAAATTTAAAAAGTACATTTTCATTCTTGCACCTCGACGACGTAGATGCCTTATGTTTATCTTTACTAAATTTATAGGTTATTTTAAAATAGGTTTTTGCTTTGGGGCCCTGGGATTTCCAAACATTTTGTGATTGAAATATTGTATTCGAGATCTGGTTTTTGTTACTTATAGTCCAAGGGCCCGCGCGGGTTAAAGTTTGTAAGGAATAATAGGGGATGAAGTGGGTTAAAAGGATTTTAAGGGGCCCAGAAACTTTTGCTTGTACCAAGGCCTGACAAGGCTCTCCGCGGCTCTGTATACAGAGTGTCTTAAAAAAAAATTATTGCTGTAAGGTAGATTTTTTAAATTGTTTTTTGGGACACTCTGTATACATCAAAATATTTTAGATGATGCCTATTTGGAAATCCTACAACTGTTATATAGTTAATAAAAAACAATTTCCGATACACATCATACCCCTTGAATGACGTAAAATGACGACATGATTTCCAGCTTGTGAAAATAATACAAAAATATTAGGTTGTTCTGTTTTTTTGTTTTTTTTTTTAATTAGTGCAAAAGTAATTAACATAGCATTTTGATAACAATTTGCAAATAAAATTGAATAATACAAGTCAGTACTTGTTTTCTTTTTTTATTTAGTGAAGAAACACCAATAAATGCTAATATTGGGCAATAACAATATGTGACATTATAATAAAATCAGTATATATTTTATAACAAATAAGTTCATTATTGCGTTTAATTTAAAAAGGTTATTCTAACTACAATACAAAGTATAAATAATTTAAACAATAATTGAATCCTTTGCAAAGTTAAATATGACGTTTTTGTTTTTAAAATCAGTAAATGCTGATCAAAATGACAGAAATGATAATAATAAAGTTTTAAAGCACCTCGTATAAAAACAGGTGCCTTCGTTTTTATACCTTTTATTAACAATGAAACGTAACTATGGTTACAACTGGGACAAAATGTTGTTGTCATTGGGCCATATGAATAAAAAAAACCAAATGCTTATACTTATAAAATTTGAAGTAGGTAAATGCTTTTGTTTCTAAGTATAAGCAAAAGTTTTGCTATATTTTTCTATATCATAAGCACTTGCTTATACTCATAAGCAAAAGCAATTACTTTAAATTTTATAAGTATAAGTATTTGCTTCTTTTTATTCATATTGCCAATGTCTCGAACTGAACACTATAGCACAGTTAAAAGAATATATATATATATATTCTTTTAACTGTGACTATAGAAGTCGAAACTATAATACTACTCCCAGGTCTTTCATCGCCGTTTTATAGTAAAGTAAAAACATCTAAAAAATTTTCAGATTAAAATAAAAGTGTTAGAGTGAATAACTCGAGTGTTTTCAGGAAACCTCAAAAGTAATGAAAAAACTTAAATTATCTAAGGTAAATTATTTAAATAAACTTTTAAACTAAGTGTAATAGCCCTAATTTTATAAAATTCTTGATAAGAAACACTTATTGTTCGTAACAATATTAATATACAAAAAACAACCACAAAACGACAGAACATTTGAGTAGAAAGTCGAATGAATAAAGGCAACGTCGCAAGATAGGTAAGACACAATTCGACCAACCGTACGATTATAAAATTTAAATTATATGTTTTTTTGTGCAAATCGAAGGCAAATTTTTTTGTTATTGGATGCGTTAAGTAATGACGTTAACATGTGTTCAGTACACTAATTAAAAGGCCAAATTTTAATGATTTTTGCCAAATTACAAATTTTGTAAACTTTATGTAATTTATCGTCAGGTACAGCTGATTGATGACGGGCATCGAAAATTGTTTTAAATTTACTATACAAGACTTTTTGACATCACATATCTTGTTAAATAGCAGAAATATTGAACTTCCTCGGACCATTAGACCACCTCAAAATGTTTGTCGGCCAAGGAGTTGAAAATGTCAAAACTGTCTTGCAACTGAGGAAATATCTTCTAATAGGTACCCAAGTTACATATCTCAAATTCAGCTTTTACAAAATTACGAAAGTTAGGTTTTAATTAAGTAACCTTTGGTAGGGTAGGGCGGTGCTAGTTGAGCATAGAGGTAAGTTGGGCAATCAAAATATCTTAAAAACTACCGACCGCGCGCGAAAGCATCAAATAGCATAAAGAAGGGGTTGCGCGAGAGAAACTCATTGTGCGACTACTAGTGGTGACGCGGCGATCGAGAAAAGTATCCGTGTGCATTCTTTATTTTGTGATTAAAAAGTAAAATAATTGCAAGCCGAAAATTTTTATCTGTGATAATTAAATGTATTCCGTTCAAAATCAGGTAAGTGTTAATCTTAAGTAAATTTATTGCAGTTTAATTATGTATAAAGATTTAGGATATAATTCTAACCGGTTTTCTAATAAATTTACTTTTAATTTAAAATTTCGGGTTGGGGTTAGTTGAGCTACAGTTGCCCAACTAACCCCACGGTTATAAGTATAAAATGTTTTTTTTATTTTTAGTATACGGACTTATAACAGTAAGACTACTAGAGTCTCCTCAGGATTTAAAAGAGGCTGCAACCCGAACTTTGTACAAGCAACAAAGAATACGACCTGACCTATCTAACTTATAAATTTTCTCTGGAAATAGTTTGACCATACCCAAAAAAGGAGCCAAATTAAACAGAAGATAGAGAAAAGCTGCAATTTTAATAGATACAGAAGGCAATACAAGAGAAGCAAAATACAACTGCCTAAAAAGTTTAAAAAACGAAGGAATTGATAGGTATTAAATCTAATAGTTCAAGCTAGGCACGTTGCTGTTTTATTAATGAGATTTATTGTTTTGTCACCATAAGATTATAAATATAAAAAGCAAATTGTCAAAATGTATTTTTATTGTAAACGTATCTAACATTTAAGCCATGATTTGACTATACTTTCTAAGTGCTCCACTAGCCCCATACCCTTGCTCAACTTACCTCACCTATGGGGTACGTTGGACATACTTGACTATCTACATTAAAATAGATGTAGCCCCTAAATTTGACTTATTAGAAAGAAATTACTATGGACACTATTAATAAGGGATAAATTGCTAATCCATCAGTATGCATCATAAGCCATTGAGACTTATTTTTGAGGAGCTATAACCGATCAAGTGAAAAATTGCTCAACTAGCCCCGCCCTACCCTACCTGGTACCTGCCCCAAAGCCACTATGAGTCAAACTTCCTAGTCTGCCATTGCTTCTACCTATGTTGGAAGCATGCACTGACAAACTTTCAAGGTTTTACAAAATAACGAAGGTCTGCCGCTCACAGGCTCTTACTCTATTATAGTAAATCAGCAAAGGTTTAGTTAAAAATTGTTATGTGGGCAGATCTTTGCTTTTCGCAGAATATAATCTGGTATCTTATTTTTAATGTAACATAATATTTGAGGAGCTCCAAATTTTGGTAAAACACCCTTTTAAGAGTATTATTATTATTATTACAATTTTAACTCCGCGTTTTATTATTTATGTTTAAAAAGTTTTGTAATGGAAATATATGATATTATAAATGTATAAATATAACTTTATTTTGATTAAAAAACTTCTTGAAATTCATAAATAATAGTCCCTGGGCCAGTAATAAAATGTAATTTATAATAAGAACACTTTTAAAACCCTTTTAAGTGAGTTCCTTTTGACGAGTCTACCAGGAATATGTATATCGCCATATTATGAAAGGTTTTGGAGTCGGTTTGGGCAAACGCGTCACTTTTTTTCGGACAAGTTTACCACAATGTTTTACATGCGCTTTTTAAACATTGTGCCAAAAATCGTAAGGGTTACAGTCACGTAACCTGCCTAGCCCGATACCCGAAACATGGGTTTGATTTTTATGGCTTCATAACTGAAATTTTTAGCAAGATGTTTTAAAATTGCATGGGAAACATTGTAGTAAACTTGTCCGACAAAAAAGTGACGCGTTCGCCCAGTCCGACACCCGAAACATTTGACATTGCCAGGCTGGGTTTCGATTTACAGCTTCTCATTTGTGGTTTACTTTAGACCAAAAATACAGGGTGGCATTTATTTGATGGCTAAACGTCTTAACTTTTAAGAAACAGGGTGTTAAAATTTTAAAAAATCCAAAAAATTTCAAAAACACTTATTTTAGTAAAAACTGTTTTACTTGATATAAACCCTATTTAAATAGGTAATTATTATTTTTGTTACATAATTGCTAATTAAAAATTATAAATCCTAATAAAAAAAAGATCCCGCAATGCTTCTTTTATGGTCTAAGAATATGCAATTAAGTGACTCAAAAGAGACACAAAAGCTATATTTTTATTTCCTTAATTTAAAAAAAGCAATTTACACAGTCAGTGGCGTACCGTTTTTTAGTTGGAAATATTCCTTCAGTTGCCTTACGAGGCGCCACTGGACTTATTAAATGTAATTAAGTTAGTAAATAATTACCTCCCTAATGTTAGTAATAATATTGCTAAATTAAAACAAAATTAGGTAAAGAATAAATAGGATATTTAAAAAAAAAATTGTTTGAAATTTTAACACCCTGTATCTTAAAAATTTAGGACAAAATTATGTCTATATAAACTTTTCTTCCTAAAATAAGCTCATCATACCCTGTATTTTTAGCCATAAATTAAATTACACTCTGTATAGCTACAGCCCTTACCTGGACATAGTGTGTATATTTCATATTTAATAATATTACTTCTATAAATAATCTTTATGTAGGTTAATACCTATTTTTATAAAATATAGTTTAATATCTGACGGTTTGGGTGTTATGGGCTCGATTTTGGAGAAACTAAAAACGGCGAAGGTAGAATTTAAATAAAATTAATAATCCTAGAGATACGGGGGAAAATTTAAAAACTGTGGTTTTTAATTTTATCCTATATATCCTTTAATATAAAAAATAGCAAAAAATCATAAAGACAATTTTTGTAAAACATTTTACTTAAAATCTCCAGAAAGTATTTAATTTTTATACAGGGTTGCGTTAAAAAGTTGCGATGCAAACTTGATGTTTTTCTTATGGAATACCCTGTATATTTTTGTACTAATTAATATTTCTTGGTATTACGATAGCAAATACATAATATCGTATTATTATTGTCTACGGTTTTTTAAATATCTGAATTTTAATATTTGTTTTTGAGCGTACCCCGTATAAACACCTCTTTTAAAAACAATATTTTAAATTGATAAGTAAATTTATCAAGATATTTTTATAATTTATACTAATCCTAATATACTTTTAAAAGTATGAACACAAACATTAATACCTACATACATATCACAAAAAAGATGATTACATCATACCATGAATTCTACTGAACTAATCAATGGACGTATCGCTAATAAGGCCTCAATGTTATGACCACCCACGTGACAGTTGTCCAAAGTTAGGTTAGGACACTAATTATTAAAGACAAAAAGATAACCCATTTTTGGTAGTATAAATACTGTTTTATCAGTAAGTTTTTTCCAAAATTATACAGAATTAAGAAAGTTGTGAAAAATGATAAACGGTGATTAGCTCTACAATAACAGACAAATAATTTTTAAAAGGTAATTTAATCGCTATTAAATCTCAAGAGATTGTACAAACACAAAAAAAACCACAACAAAATTTAAAATATTTTTGTTTAAAGTTTGTATTATTTTAATATCCCTTTACCACTCATGGGCAATTTTTGTAACGCAACTACTATTGTGACGCCTCTCGGACGCTGCGCAATATATCAGCAATTTTCATAATGATTTTTTTTATTAAACAGCTAACCCAGTGAGTAAAAACTATTTTTATATATACATATATAAATAGTTAGTATTTGAAAAAAAATAGGTTTTTGTTGGTCATAAAAACACATTTTGATAAGTAAGTGACAAATATTTAATTTTACACATGTATACATTGTAAACGTAACATTTATTTTTATAAACTTAACATAAATTATTACAAAAAAAATACTTACAAAAAAATAAGAGTGGACATTAAACAAAATTACCACACCCCTTAAAATTACATTTTTAAAGGCATTCAGTACACAATTTTTTTCCTGTAAAAAGCGGAGACAGTTTTGTACTTTAGAGGGTATATATAGAAAGTCTTTATTTTGGTTAATCGTCAAATTTTTTAAAAAAGTGATTTCAGGATCAAATAACCTCACAAAAACCTGATCTAATTCGTTGAAATACACCTGGATTTTTAGCTTTTCTGACAAGATGTGGGGTAACTCATTTAAATGCAAGTTTTTGACCAAGTCTGTTCTACTTATTTTGTCACAATCTGTGAACCATTTCTGTAAGTGCTTCTTATATCTATGATCACCATAATTTTTCTCTATTTTTTTATCCCGGTAATAATTAAAGGGTAGAACCAAACCTGGTGATTGAGCATTAAGGATTTTGCCTTTTATAACAAGCACTTGTAAACTTAATTTTGAAAGTTTAAAAACAGGAATCTATTTTAGGAATCATTGACTTATTGCCTTAAGTATGTGGACAAGAATATTTTGTTCTAATGAGTAGATCACATTATAACGTAAAAATTAATTTAAAAAGCGGAAAACATTCCCATTTTCTTTTGTATAATAATCCTCTGGTTACTAACATGAATGTCTTATGAGATGCTCATTGTACGCAATTTCAATCCAGTACCCCACATTGTTTGCTTAAATACCTACCAACTAATTTCGGACAACAAAATGGTCCCGTCAACTTTGGTAGACTAGAGTAAAAAAGCACAGGGACCAGTCATTTCATTGGTTTGACGCGCTATAGATGGTCATGCAAAACTGTCACAATGGGGGGCGAATGGTTCATTTTGGTTCGTTGTTTTTTAACTTGCTACATTATATTTATTTTTAGAGCGCTAAGCCACATTTTGAAGCAAGTTCATAAGAGTTAAAATGCACAAATATACATAACTTTTTAAAAATTTATGGTCTGGTTACTGAGTCCTCTTAACACTATTTATTTTAGTTTTATTTTTTCTATATAAACAAAATTTATTTGTTCAATCAAGCTTGAAGTGACCGCTTTAGCGTCAAGTCGGATGAGCAAAAATTGAAGGTGTTAGGTAGTACTTTAAATCAAATAATACAAGGGGAGGGGCGCAAAGTGAAGGAAAGTAGCGGAAATGTTAAGTGTTCGAGAAAGAGAAAGTTATTGGTAGCTTAGCGATTCTTGTGACATTTTAAACAAAGGATTTCCTATTTAAAAAAAAATAAAAATATTTACTTATTTCCCTCAACCAAGCCATTAATACTGCTGAAAGACTTGCCCAAAATATGGCACACAGTTGAGATCGCGCAACACATGCATTATTTGAACACGATTTTCTTCCCCGTGACGCAGTGGACAGAGCTTTGATCTTCGAAGCCAGAAGTCGCCGGTTTGATTCCCAGATATTTTTAGGTAGTAGTTATTTAAAAATAACGTTCGTGGTGGCACTACCGCGTTGTCTAAAAAGTGCTGTGAAATGTATTACTGCATGTTTCAGTGTGACAACGTTGACGGAACAGGGGGCACAAGGGTTAAACATCTAATAACCCGATACCCACGGTACTCTGGTATTTAGGCATAAGCCTTTGTTGGATGTCAAAAAGATTAAAACAAAAACGATGCACAGGGGGTAGGGCTTTATGTAGTAAATTTATATGATTGGTATTTTCATCATTATCATTGATGCGTTTTGTTTTATTTTGTTTTGTTGTTGCATTTTCATTTTTCTAATTATAAACCCTTTGGAATTCTACTAATTAGTTTTAATTCGATGTATGGTTTTTGAGTAAATAAATACAAAACATTTTCTTGGCATGGTCATTAAATATCGCTAATATCTACCTTTACGGTAAAAAGTATCACCTTCTTTATACCGTTTGAGCTAAATAGTATAACACATAGACAATGTGAGAAAAAGAGACAATCTAACGAAATACCGGCATGTAAATATGCGTGACTAATAGTGCTTGTTTTGTTATTCTATTACTGGCCGATATACAAAAACTGCTTGCTCATAATATAGTATACTCGTATTATTTAAATTAAAAATAATTTCCCAACGCGAAATATTGGCCAATATATTAATGTTTTAACTTAAAGTCAAGAGACCATTGTTTGAAACTTAACAAGAATTTAAAATAATATTATCTTTTAAGGAAAATGCAGTGACGTATCATTTGTTTCTTAAAAATATTTGCAGTAAATGCGGCCCGTCGACACAGAGAAAAAAAAAAATTTCTTGTACGCCAATAAATTTCTTTAGGCGCTTAGAAGACCTCTTCAAAATTTCTTAAAGATATCTGAAGTGGTATAAAATATATAATAGAAAAACAATTAGTTTTCCTTAATTTAAACACCCTGTAGTTTTGAAAGTAGGACTTTTAGGAGATATATGTTCATATAAAGTTTTTTCTAATTTTCTTATGAAGAACTAGCTTTCGCCCGCGGCTTTGCACGCGTTAAATTTGCAGTAAGACAATTCCCCTTTCCTATACCGTGAAGATTTTGAACATTATTATATACCTATAAACCTTCTTCTTAAATTACTTTATCTGTTTAAAAGAAAACGCAATAAAATCCATTTAATAGTGATAAAAAAACTTATTAAAAAAAATTGGTACTACCTGATAATATTTGTTTTAAATTCTCATAATTATTTTGTCAATTTTTATATTTAGGCTGTTTTGTAAACCTCTGGATGGTTTAATTACGGAGTTAGGAATGCATTTTAGTTGTAAGAGTTTTTTTATATAACATCTTTTTTACTCACCCTGTGTGGAAATTCTATATATTTTTATAAACCATAAAAACCTGTGCACAATATCTCTAGACACTTTTTCTCAATTGCAATAGTAAAGTCAATATCGAATTTTAAATGAAACCTTTTTTTACTCTGTATATTGTTTATTTTTATATTATTATACATATAAACTTTTCTCTTGATTCACTCTATCTACGAAAAATAAAACCGCATCAAAATCCGTTGACAATAGTAACGTCAATATCAAATTTTAAATGTATACTATTTTTTAAACACTCTGTATATGTTTTTTGGATATTATTATACATATAAACCTTCCTTTTAAATCACTCTGTCTATTTAAAAAACCGCATTAAAATCCATTGAGAAAAGTAACGTCAATATCAAATTTTAGTTATAGTTATAGTTTATCCAAGATAGCCGATCCGTGCCCACTTCGTTGGGCGTTAATGTCTGAACTTTTTGTTTAATCATAGTAAAATATAGCCTATAACACTCCTAAATAGTGTCGCTTTCTGATTGTGAAAGAATTTTTATGATGGGTTTAGTACTTCCGAAGATTAGCGGCTACAAACAAACCCACAAACCCACAAACTCACAAAGTTAAAACTTTACCTCTTTATATATTAGTATAGATTACCCCTTAAAATTTGTTGGGGAGTTTATGGACATCCTGTAATAATACGATATTTACTCCTATATTGTTTAAATTATAAAAATAATTATTTTCCCCCTATGGGAGGTTTCTAATTTTAATAATATACAGTGTGTCCGCCTAAGTTCTCTACATATGGGCGATAGGGAAAACCTTTTTATTAGATATTAATTTTACGAAAAAAAAGTTATTTTTATAAAAAGTTCTGCATGATCTAAAACTTAAATTGCAATTATAAGATATTCATTTTCTTAGTAGTATACGAAGTTTCTCAAAAATATTAATTTTGTTTAAGAGGAAAGTAACCTTATTTTTTAAAAATATCGGAAATTATTATTAAGAAAAATATTAAGAAATAAAAATAACTTTCAAATATGCAAACTCGTTCATTTACAAGAAAAAATATTTTCTTTAATTTTTATGCGATAACAATCGTTTCTCTGACTTTTCGCTGTTTCGACAGGTCTTAGACTTTCTTAGGATATTACATTTCAAAATAAGTATTTACAAATGTACAAATTTAAATTTTTATCGTTATATCATAAAACATTTTAAAAAATCTTTTTTGCAAATGAATGAGTTTGCAAATTTAAAAGTTATTTTTATTTCCTAACATTTTTTCCTTGATAATAAATTTCAATATAATTAATAATAAGGGTAATTTCCTCTTAAACAAAATTCATATTTTTACGATACATCGTCTACTAGTAAAAAGAATGAATATCTTATAATTGCTTTCTAAGTTTTAGACCATGCAAAACTTTTTATAAAGAATACCTTTTTTCGTAAAATTAATAATAAAAAAGTATCTTATATGTAGTGAACTTAGGCAGACACATTGTAGATAAAAAAATAAAGAAAAAAGATAAAAACCGGAGCTGTTATTGAGGACTTTTTACGATTGCTTGTTTTACAGCTTCATTGACTCGACTAATTAAAGTAACTTAAATTTTAGTATTTTCATCATTAAATACACTCACTGTTTTTTTCCTTTATGAAGTGGAATAACATCTCTGCGTCCTCTTGATAAAACAATACCCTATAAGGACGTCTAAAGGGCTTCTATTTAACCCGAAAACGTCCTTTGTCTCTAAAACAAGGACTATTCCAAAGGTTTTGTATCAGATAAATGTACTAATAATGATTTTTGCTTTAATCCAGGTTTAACCGGGACTTAAAAAGGTTTTAAGGACTATTATTGTCTTTTAAAGATTTGATTTTGAATTTCTTAGGTCTTAGGTAATCATGATAAAAGCTTTTTTTTATTAGGCCATAATAAATCCTTATAGTCATTGGCGGCTCGTCAGGGCAGGCTAAAGTCATAAAGACTATATAAACACAGAAAAGGCCGGTAATTTTTTTGGGTAATATTTGCATAAATGCAAAGAAACATTATGTATTACCGCATTTATTGTTAAATTTACCTCCTCTGACGAGCCACCAGTGCACCAGAAAAAATAAAATTGAATATAATGTGGCTCACAAAAGTGTTAAAGTTGTTATTTTATTCAAAAACATGGGATCCGCACCACATATACCGATTGCCCATAAAATTACTAGCAAGTAGCAAGCCTCTCGCATGCAATGATGGTAGAAAAAAGCGAATTCAATTTTTTACATATATTTGATAAGCCTTATATCCCATTACCGAAAAAATACAATTTCCGGTTTTACCGGAAGTCCACATACATTAGCTTTTGGTAGTATAGAACTTCAATAAATAATTCTTTATTTTTTTAATATAATATTGCAAAAGCAGAATGGGTTTTAATAATACAAGGTACGAGAAAGGCCATTTACAAAAGTTGTTGTGTCCCAAAAAAAAGTTTAAGTTAAAAAGTATTTTTTTTAATCGTAACCTCTATTTTTGTTTAAAGAATCAGATTTATCATTAAATTTTGCACATAGTACGTTATTTTATTTTGACACTTGTGCTTGCATGTTTTTTTCGCCCTTTCGGGGTCATCCCACCCAGGCCCGACGACCGCCCCCTAGGTGGTGCACTGCAGCCTAAAGGCTTATTGTACCTTGACCCCTACTCCTTCCCATTCACACACCATTCATTCCATAACTTGGATGGTTGTTACTCGGTCGGTTCGTTCACCCCCGAGCAGAACACCGCGTGCCGTTGCCCAAAACCGACAACGCCGGTCACCCATCCAAGTTATGGGCGCGCACTTCACTGCTTAACTCCGGAGATCGACGCTGCCGATACAACCGGAGCAGCCACAAGCGCGCCTGTGCTTGCATGTTACCACGTTATTTATAATTTTCTAAAACTTTCGTATAACGTATTAATAATACTTAGCTAGAGATTTTAACACACTGAGAAACACAAAGTAAATTTCCATAAGAAAATTCAGTAGATCTTATGTAGGGTATTTTATATAGCCAATATCTCAATATTTAAAATGCTTAATCTTAATTTTTTAAATGGTAATGGTAAATGGTATATTAGTCCATTTTTAGATTTTAGAAATAAAAATAGGGTAAGTTTCTTTGGCGATTTCCATCGACGTAACTACGGGGGCCTGGGGAGCCCTACACAGGTTTTGCCAGCCTCCCCACCCCCAGGAAAAATATACCTATATGGTATATGTGTACATACAGGTTCAGTTTAATAACATTACACATAGGCAATGTGAGGAAAAGAGACAATCTAACTAAATACCAGCATGTAAACAGGCGTGACTAATACTACTACTACCAAAACGGATTTCTCATATTGTATAAGGTTTTAGCGGCGTCCGGGCCTCTCCCAATAAGGTTACCAGACCTAGGCGCCCTCCAGGTTAAATAGCTAGTTACGCCTATGGCGATTCCTATACCAAAATTTTAGGGTCATTGAAAAATGTATGACAAGTATTTTTTTATAAAGAAAAACTTTGATATTTTAAATAAAGAACCCAGTATATTTGTTAATATTCTTAAAATTTCATATAACCCCTTTAAAAAAATGTAACATGTACTATGGTTATTTCCAAAGGAGCGCATCTATCGCCCTTCAAAAAATTGTCCTATACCTTTGTTGCCGCATTTTTTGTAACGTTAGATTCAGCAAATTTTTATTGTTAAATAATTTCCTGCAGTAAACTTTTTAGAGATTATTAAATGCGGTATTTCCAAAAATAACCACAGCTTATATTATATTTTGTTTAAAGTAAAAGATGAAATTTTAATAATATCGAAAACACATTACACATTATGTCCTAACCAGAACCAATTAAAACAAATTTCTTAGCCATACCTTTTTTTAGGACACTTTGTATACTTCAAAATATTTTGGGACATCCACGTTTAAAACCCCCACAACTTTAATTTAAAAATTTTTGTCTTATCTCGTTTAACAACAGAAATATTGGACAATTGGGCCACCCTGTATCTATATAAAAGTTTAATTTTCTTTAAATATTTATGAAAGATCTTTGTTTTGAAAAAAAAAAGCAAAATATTATTTTTTTAAATTTATATTTCCAGAAAACAAAATAAACATTAAAAATGAGATTCTTGATATTTACTATTTTTTATAATTTTTAATATAACTGTATTACAAAAAATATAAATTAGAAAGCAAAAAATTAAAACGACTTTATTATCCCTACAGAGCGGTTTAAAACCATCCGACATCTTCCCAAAGTTTTAACCGCAACAAGTGCCCAAAGTCAAGGCCATAATATCCAGTCCTGCAAGCTGTTTGAAAACCCTGCGGAACGAGAAGTTTCGCACGTTGCACCTTAACGAGAAAATTCCTGCCGTTAATTTTGGTTTTGAAAAAAAGCACAATGTATTTTATAATTTAATAAAACAATAAAATTTACAAATTGGTATTTATTTAGATACGTAGGGTGTTTTCTAAAAGGCGCCGCGGGTTTTGAGTTTTCATATGGATGCCGGTGCCAAAGGCTAAAAATGTTTGAAAAGCAAAAAAAAGGGTCATTACTTTCACATTATATTAAGTAATACAAACTTTTAGAAAATTAAGCAAAAGTAGTATTCTCTTCTTACCAAATAAAAGTTAAAGGGTTAAAAATGTCCTACACACATTAATGCATTACATCCATACATTTCACCTTTTTTGGGTGCATTGGCTCTTATGCACCCACGGACTCGCCTCCACTGTTTCCGAACTACGGTATGAAACTTAAGGGAGACATTTTTATGTATTTTTATAGAAAAAGTTTCTATAAACCTATGTCCGGACTTCAATTTTGAGATACAGGAACCCTTTTAAGTTTTAATATTTTTTACTGATTAAGCAATTAACAATTTAACTTTGCAGTTTTCTGCATTTTCTTCGTATTTACCTTTGTTTTCAAAAAATACATAGACAGTCGTGTATTTTATCAAAAATTTTTATTTTTGTATTTACTAAGGTCAAGGTCGAAATTGTCTTTTTTTTTTAATTTTTGATTTTATTTGATGCTATTTAGGGATACTATTTTAAAGAAAACTTGAAGTGGCTATAATTTATTTTTCTCCAAAAAAAGCAAGATACAAAAAATACGTGAGACTAAAAAGTTGAATCTTTTATTGCCTAGCCTGTAAAACATACAAATACTTATAATATATTACGTTTTTGTTTTTAAAATCAGTTCATGCTGATCAAAATCATAGAAAAAAATAATAATATTGTTCCAAAACACCTCGTATAAAAAGGCGTGTCTTTGTTTTTATACCTTTTATTAACAATTAAACGTAACTATGGTTACAACTATGACAAAATGTTTAGTTGTCAATGTCTCGAAGTGAACACTACAAAAGTCAAAACTATACTACTTCTCTCAGGTTTTCCATCGCCCTTTTATTGTAAAGTGAAAAAATCTAGAAAAGTCTCAAAATTTTTCTTAGTACAGGATGAAATAAGAGTTTTAAGTGGATAACTCAAGTGTTTTGAAAACCTTTGAAAGTAATAAAAAAAAATTTAAAAAATAAATAGCTCTAATTTTATAAAATTCTTTAAACCAAACACTTATTTTTAAAGTCCGTAACAATATCTATTAATACACGAAAAGACAACAACAAAGCGACAGGACATTTAAGTGAAAGTCAAATAAATAAAGGCAACGTCTCCAGATAAGACACAATTCGACCAACTGACGATAACAATATTTTAATGAAATGATTTTTTCAATGTTAATCGAAGGCAAACTTTTCCTCAGATGCGTTAAATAACGACGCCAATATGTGTTCAGAACACTAATTAAAAGGTCAAATTTTAATGTTTTTTTCGAAATTTTTATTCTATTTACTTGTAATTGAGCGTCCGGTACAAGGTATCAGTAGCGGCTTGCGGGTCTAAAAACAGGTGTAGTGCAGGAAGGGAAAAAAGCGCATTCACCACTTTAGCAAAATTGAAAATACTCAACTATCAAAAGTCTAAGTAAAAAGTATTGATATCTAAATTTACTTAAATTTTATACACCATATCAATCCTTTTATCTTTTAATGCAGTAAATTTATCATTTATATATTCATAAAATGGTTAAGTTTTTATCAGTTTCTGTAGAAGCTTCTTTTGAATTAAAATATTGGCCAAAGATAAAAGTCTATCTTGGGATATAGTGTTTCTTAAGAAAGTTTTTAAACGCTTAAGACAAGAATAACTCCGTTCCACTGACACGCTTGTCGACGATATCGTTAAAATTAGCGAAAAAAGTTTATACGCCTTGTTTCACTAACTGCTGCAATAAAATATTTCCATAACTTTCATCAGCAAATATTAGGTCAAGTTTATTTTTGAGCCGAGAATTTTTGGAAATGATTCGGCATATATCTCCAATAAATTTTAAAAAGAATCGGTGGGAAAAGTTTGGTTATACGGGCCAAACTTTACAGTATCAGCTAGACAAAGATATTGTAGTTTTGTAACAATCTTCGAATCTTACTTCCATTTTCATCAAAATATAATCTAATATTTCATAGAGAGTGCTCTGTCCTGTCCTTTAATTTCTTCCTGTGAAAAATCACTGTCACTAATAATACTCAAACGGAAACAATCAAAATAATACGTGAAAGCTAACGAAACGAACAAAACCTATAGTATCTTTTTAGGGCTAGCGATTTACCAAGCAATACACCTGATACACCCACCCGCGATTCTAGCCACTGTGAAGTAAAGCGTTGTCATGGTAACGGAGCGGCAAAGCGTAAACAAAACCCCGCATGAGGTGTATACTTCGGTCCGTTTTATATTTGCAATACACTTGTCGCGTTGCTGAAAGAGGAGGAAAGCGACTCGCGCCAGGGGTTAATTTATATGCTAGATTTTTCATTTACCAATTTTAGGAATAGAAATGAGAAAAATGAATTGAATAAGAGTAATATGTTTTCTTTATGTTTTATTATTTATTTTTGGTGAAGTGGCACTTCACTTACTACACCTGAATAGCAGCCACTGCAGGCTATTCCATTTAAGAGGAAAAAATGGCATATTTTTTGACTTTCCCCATATTTTTAATAAATTCAAGATAGCCAATCGAAGTACTTTAGATCGGGAATTTAAAAATCGTATTAAAAAGGATTGCATGAAAAACAAAAGAATTACGCCATTGGTGTTGTATTTTTAAAGGAACACCATATTTATCATTATATTTTTGAATTTTTGCCTAATTCTAAGTATTTATCATTAAAGGTACAATTTGCCTCTCTTTAACTGTTTTTGGGTTATCGACGCCTAAAAGTCATATTTTCGGCTAATATTATGTAATTAAATATATCAATAAACAATAAAAGGTAATACAGGTGATTATCTAATACTTCAAAGTTATTATAATCTTTTACCTATTGGCGGATTTTATTACTAGATACATTGATATTTTTCAAAGAAATAAAAAAATAACTTTGAATTATCAGGTAATTACCTGCATTATTTAATTAAATTAGCCAAAAATGTGACCTTTTAAGCGTCAATTCCTAAAAAACAGTAAAAGGTAAACATGTAGTACCTTTAATAAAAACACTCAAAATTGACCATAGAATTTAAAAATATAATAATAAATATGATGTTCCATTTAAAAAATAATATTTATGGCGAAAGTCTTTTGTTTTTCATGCAATTGTTTTTTATTACGATTTTCAAATTCTCCGAGCTAAAATACATCGATTGGCTATCTTGAATTTTTTTAAATATAGGAAAAGTAAAAAACGATGCCATTTTTTCTCTTAAATGGAATACCCTGTACGGCTGATTAATGACGTGCATCGAAAATTGTTTTTATTTTACTAAATTAACTGTAATAATATTATAAAAGCCTATATCTTTAAAATATCCCTGATATTTATAAAAAATGGCCGAAATTCACACATTGCAGGTTTTCTTAGGGCTTCAATTTAAATATTGCAAAGAAAAACTAACATTTCCACGTCATTACGCAAAGCGAACTAATTTTGAATCGCTGTTGATCCTACCTTAGGTTTGTTGTATCATTGTAACATATCAAGACAAGAAACATGTATGTTCGACAACATATCTCCTAAAAACAAATAACTCAGAGCCTATTAAAACAATGATGTATAGTTTTACAAAAATTGCTAAGAAACTTGCCATTTTTTAAACTTTTTATTTTGTGTCAGTGAATTATAAATTTAAATTTATTACTATTTCAAATATTGCCTTAAATTTTATGCAATCAATAACAATTCCTCTTAATGATAATAATCATCCATTCGTAAAATTCCGAAACAAATTAGAAAAGTTGAAGCTTAAAGCTTAAACTCTCAAAATTTGTTTTGATTTGCTCGTTTATTATCCGCTTTACAGTTAAAAAATATTATTTCTCAAACTTACGAAAACTTTTACAGATTAATTTTAAGTTCATAGCGTCTAACCACAAAACTTACAAGGCAAAAAGGTGTAATAATATAAAAGATAGAAGATTAAAGCAACTTGAAAGGTTAATTTTTCCAGACGGAATATAAAGGATTTTTATAACGTTCTTTGCTTAAATCCTTAATTAAGACAAAAAAGAAACGTTATGGCGCGTTTAAACGTGCATCGAATTAATGGCGCCATTACCAATGCCAGTTTAACTTTCGCGCTAGTAAACGTTTAAATGTTTCACGTAGAGAAGTAGTATTTTTCCTTGCCAGTTTTAGTTTTTAAAAGTTGTGGTTAATAAAATTTAGCCTTAACTTCTGGAATACCAAATCCTGGAATCCCCATCACTTTTAATAAGCGATCGTAGGGGTTTTCCCGAGAATCCCCGCGTTGTACGTGTATTAGTATGAACGTCCCATAAACACGGGTTTTATTCATAAACCTCGAGTAATGTGATAATTCCAGCAGAACTTCACTTTTAACTTATTTTTTATTTGAAATTACCAAATTACCAAGTCAGCAAATATCAAATATAAAGTTTTTATGAAAACTGGCTTATAACTTGCGAATTGCTCTACATGTTTTTGTTTACATGTTGCAATGAATATTTGTTAAGTTCGTCAGTTTTTACTGATGCATGGAAAAGTAAGAAGGTAACTAACTTTTGACATTGTGCACGCATGGATATACTGGCGCGCCAGTAGAGGCTTACACTTGCAATGATTTGTGAGCTGGCGTGCAAGACATGACTGGCGCCACTAATTCCATGCATATAAAAACGTGCCATTAACGAACTTGTTAAAAAACGACGTGTTTTATATTTCAGTAAATATTTTAAGAACGCAATACTACTTTCTTGGGCTTTCATTGTCTTCTTTTTTAACCGATACACGGCGTTTCGGCTGGATAACTGAAAACTACTCTTAAAAACTACGACTTATATACTATTACCTTTTGCCCACGGCTTCGCACGCGTTAAATTGGGAGTAAAACAATTCTCCTGTCCCTATACCGTAAAGATTTTGGATATTACTATACAGGGTGTCCCACCAAGAACTGCCGCGATCGATTTCTCTAAAAGTACGCTTTGGAAAATTTTAAAAATTTGGTAACAATATAAAGTCAGTGAAGGACATACAAATAATATATTTTGACAGCTCTACCACCTCCAGTTATACCGGAAGTTAATGTCAACTTCCTTATTTTAAATGGAACACCCTATTAATTATTCATTTTTTAGATTCTGCGTAAAATTCTAAACATAATTTAGGTAAGTGTTCTATACCTAAGTTCAACCATTTTTGACTTTGAAAAACGTTATTATTAAGTTTTTTTCAAATGGAATCCCCTATCTTTTATTACCATATCCTATAAAGGCATTAAAAATAAGGGTAAGTTTGTAGAAGGATGTCTATTTCAAAAATTTATGGTTGTTGAAATATTAACGATTTAATATTTATCTATTCTAGTACAAGTAGGTACGGGGTAGTTGGGTGTGACGCCGCATTTTGTTGTCATGGCCAACTAGAAGCCAAACTAAGCTGTACTAAAAAGCATTGTTAGCACAACACAACTGTAAATTTTTGGAATAGACAACCTTATACAAACTTTTCCTTATTTTTTATGCTTAATAGGATAAGGTAAAAAAAGGGGTTTCCATTTAAAAAACTAAATTTTAAGGTTTTGGTCGTACTAATTTTTTACGATTTTTTTACCACTCTGTATTTAATAATTGTGAAAATATCAATACAGTCTGCTAAAGAAGTTATTTCTCTACGAGAAACCCAACCCCAACTCATATTAAAGGCTTTTGTTTAGAAGGAATTGATGGTTATGTAATGGCTTGCTAACGTTATTTTTGACTTAAAATTTAAAATAAGTCAAAAACCGTTCAACTTAGGTATAGAACACTAATTATTAATTATGTTTAGAATTTTACGCAGAAACTAAAAAATAAATAATATATAGGGTGTTCCATTTAAAATAAGGAATTTAACATTAACTTTCGGTATAACTGTAATGTCCCCTACTGACTTTATAATGTTAGCAAATTTTCAAAATTTTCCAAAGCGTACTTCACCTACGAGAAATCGATAGCAGCAGTTCCCGGTGGGACACCCTGTATACATAAAATCCTTCCTCTTGAATCACTTTATCTATTAAAAAGAACTTAAATACAAAGAATTATTTTGCAAATCTTCATTTTTAGGCATTTTTTGTAAATCTCTAGATGGTGACTAAGGTAGTTATAATAATTTTTAGTTTAAAAGGTTCTTTAATACAACATCTTTTGACCCACCATGTATAGACAATTCTATAATTTTTTATAAACCATAGATACCTGTGCACAATTCCTATAAGCCTTTTTTCCAATTGCAATAGTAACGCCAATATTGAATTTTAAATGTAAACTATATATAACAAAACGCATTAAAATCCGTTAAGAATAGTAGCGTCAATATCAAAGTTTAAATATAAACTTTTTTTAACACTGTTTTATTGTTTTTTTATATATATTTTCATACATTTAAACCTCCATTTTAAATCACTTAATCTATTTTTGCCTTGTTTACCGAAGCTTGACTCATTTTTCACGGCTCAACAACGTCTGTCAGATATAAGATTGGGCCACACATAACTGCACCGAGCCCGATTTCACGGTGATAGAGGAAAAGGGGCATATTAATTCGGGAAAATTCAAAAGCACTTTTATGCCCTCAAAAATATAAAAAGCATTTTTGTCAAGCCAAGTCCATTGTTTCATGTATATCTCTTTGTTTAAATAAAACATATTCTCCTACTTATTTCTGTTTTCTTATTTCCAAACTTTAAGTGTAGTATAGGTAAAAGTCTGGCCACAAATAACCGCACCGATGTCCCACAAGATCCGCATCGTAGCATGACCGTATCTTGTACGGTCTGAAACAGCCCCGGAAATGAGAATCATACGTGGATCAGCTAGCGCCGATGTTCTCCGAATCAAGCTTTGAGTTTACGGGCGTCATCTTTAATTTCAGTTCATTAAGTATAAAATTAAAGGTTAGTTGTAAATAAGCAATACAAGAAAAGTGATTTAAAAAGTATTTTAAATTGTAAAATTAATTTTATTGTTAAATCTTGTAAATAATATGTGAGTAAAACTTACGAATACATGTAACATACAACATACAATGTAATTTTTTGTTTTATTTTTTTTTTAATTAATATCTCGGGAAATTAAATAAACTAATGTTTCTTTCACTTGTTAAAATGAGGTGCGGTGTATGTGGTGGGGCACGGAGCGGTGATATTAAGCCTACGGCATTTGATTACAAAGGTACATTTTAAAACCGAGTCACGGCAGTGCTACGGTGCAGGACTCGCTGTGGCAATTTGTGGTCAATCTTTAAAACTCTGTTACCTTATTTGTAAAGATTTAATTTATATTAAGGTGTAATTTAAAGCGTGGTATCATTGACTTATATTGCTAAAATTTCATTAAATGCAAAATTTTTGCACTGCATCCCCTACATTTCACCAGGGAAGGCCCGACATATGTATATGGTACGTCGAGGCTTGCTAAATACTTTTCTGTTGTTTTAAATCATAGTAGCTTTTTAAAATTACCTCTTTTTTTAGTGATCTTCTTTATGAATAATTTTGGCTTTCGATCACTGTATGTGGTGATGTTTTGCCATGATACATGTTAGGCCACTCCTCGACATTTTACCTGGTTCCGTATGTTTTTGTGTTCTTTAATTCTAATTTTAAGTGATCCTTTTGTTTCATTAACGTATATTTTTACCACATTTACAGCAAATCTGGTAGTAACAGTTGTTATTTAATGTGTTGTTGTCCGATATTATCTTTATAAGAATGCTTCTCTAAGTGGAACGGAATTTAAATGCTGTTTTAATGTAGTACTTGTTAGCAATTCTGCGGATCTTTTAAAGTTCTTTTAAGATATGGAATAATCATGAATGTATGGTCTTGTTGAGTCTTAAGTCGGTTTTCTGAATACTAAGGTTTGTATTTGTGTATTATGCATTTTCCAGGAATGATAGCGCCTAATTTTGTTCTTTCTCCATTGTAAAGTTTATACTAGGTCGAAGGCCACTTGCACTTCTTCATCATTACCTGTTTATACAATAAAAGTATTATCAACCTACCTCAGCCTAACTTTTGGTTTAATTAGTGCAGGTTTAATAGCCCCTTCCTCAAACCATTCTTTATAAATACTTGCTATCACTGAAGGGAGAAATGAGCCCTTCGGTAATTCATCATCTCGTGCATAAAACCCATCTTTCACTTAAAAGTAGGAACTACGCAAGCATGCCTCAATAGCTCCATTACTCCGCTCAGCGCCAGTGTGGTGCGTTTTGGTAACGTGTCATCTTTTCGAAGGTCCTCCTCAAGTCCTCTTTCTCTTATCTCTTTGTCAATGCCTTGTCTTCAATTCTTTCTAGGCCGTCCCCTCTTTCTTCTTCCTTGTGGTGTCCAGTCGAGCATTTTTTGGAAGTCTTTGATTCTCCATTCTTTGTACATGTCCATACCACCTCAGTTGTTTTGTCCCTATATCATCTGTTATTGTGTGTTCTACCTTCATTGTTGCAAGGATTGTTTAGTTCGGGATATTTTTCAATTTTAATTTTCCTGCTGCTCGCCTCTAAAAGTCCATTTCTGTGGCCTCCAGTGCTCTTATGGTTTTTTCTTAAGTTGCCAAACTTTGCAGCTATATGTGACTATGCTATTAATTATAGTAATATATATATATATATATATATATATATATATATATATATATATATATATATATATATATATATATATATATAGTATGTATAAGATGTTTCGTCTTGTGATTTTTCGGTCCCACAAAACGCTGTTGAGCATGGCAATAACCTTTTAACTCTGGGTATTTCGCTCTTTTATGGCCTGGACTAATGTTCCACTGTCTAAAATATTTAGTCCTAGATTGTGCTCCGAGATACACATGTACTGTGTTTTGGATAGGTTTACTTCTAATCCCCATTTGTTGTACTTCTCCACAAGTTTTCGAGTCATGTATTCCTTGTCGTTATAGTCTTGCGCCGGTAGGATATGATCATCCGCGAAACTAAGGGTGTAGAGGGTTATATTGTTCAAAGTTATACCCATATTTCTGCATTTCTGCTTCCATCCCTTTAGTGCTTGTTCAAGGTATATCTTAAACAATGTAGGCGAAAGACAGCATCCTTGTTTAAGGTCCTTTTGGGTTCGAAGCCCCTGAAATTTTGGTACCGGTCTTGACTTTCACCTAACAGTTTCTATAGAATTCCTTTACAGATTTAAGTAAGTTGATGTTGACATTTGATTTATCTAGTGCTTCCCACAGTTTTGTTAAAGATATACCATCATATGCTTTTTTCAAGTCTACGAATAGAAGATGGACCTCATGGTTGAAAACAGACATTGTTTTAATCAGTTGGGTGACAGCGCAAATGATCTACAGTAGATCTTCCTGCCCGGAAACCTGTCTGTTCTTCTGCTTCGTTATCTGCATACTCATATTCAATTCTGGTTAGTTCTGGTCTTGGAAAGTTTGCCGTATATTGGGCTTACCGTGTACAACCGAATGCCCCGGACATAATACAAAACTTTTAAAAAATCACAGACTTTCTGTGAAAACCGCATCTTGTTAACTTATGTTGGCTAAAGTTAATTGCGATTAAAATGACTCAAAATATAGTAGGACACCCTGTATTTTTACCTGATTGACTAAATTGTAATAATGTGTTAATTTAAATCTTCTGCTAAGAAAACTTTCGTTCAATTTAAAATTGATAACAACCTTTTAACAAGTCTAATAAAAAAGGCATTTGCTTTATTATTAGTACTTATTAAGGCAAATCGTAAAAAATTAAATACTTGTTTTTAAGTAAATAAATAAATTAAATTTAAATACTTTTTTATTATCTTTATAAAAAAATAATAAATTATTTAATCAATCAGTACCCAGCTAACATTTTTGCTTTAATAATTTAAAATTTCAATTTTTATTACTATTATCAAAGGTGTCTAGTTTCACTAGACACCCAGAACAATGCTAAATTTTTGGTGATCAGCTTGGACGTTCGCTTCGTGAAATTTATGAAGCGGGTATCCATCGAGTACACACGTAAACAGTACGTATAATTTGCCGCTCCATAAATTCAGCCAAGCCAGCGTCCAAACTGATGACCAAAAATTTAGCATTGTTCTGGGAATCTATAGTGAAACTATAATTGTCTTTGCTATTATATTATTAGGTTCATGCAGCAAAAAATTTGCTTTAAGGCTTTAATGGGAAGCATTTGATGATGAAACACACAATATAGTTATTTTTGTACCAAGGGCATAAAATGGCACTTTTACGCCCGCGGCTGAAAAATGTATCAGCTGTGGGCGTAAAAGTGCTTTACGCCAGAGGTGCAAACAATATTTTTGTACGACTGAAATTAATATACAAGCATTCTCTCAAGTTGGGAGAAAATTTCCCAGCTCTTAATGTTTCAATTTGTAATCAGCATACATTTAACATGTGTTTAATTAAATAAATTGTTGTTTTACCAAAAAAAAAACAAAAAAAATGGGGCATTTTTAATTTGTTCATTGTTTTATAAATTTTTAAATGCGTGCGTTTTTAATACTTTTTTTGCCCTAGGGCGTTAAAGTGCTATTTTACGCCCTCATTTATAAATGCGGCCGTGTTTGATACTTTTTTGCCCTAGGGAGTAAAAGTGCAACTTTACGCCCTCAAATAGGAGGCGTAAAATTGTATTTTACGCCCGGTCGTACAAAAATTATATTGTACGATGTAAAGAACTTAACCTAACTTACTTTGACACTTCAAACATAGTTTCGTAACATTTATTTAGATTTTATTTTACAAAATATTAGCTTAAAAAGTAAAATTGTTTTATTACAGTTTTGTAGCTATTATGACAATCATTATTTTGCTTTAAATAGAGCTATTTAATAATATTTTATATTGTCAATATTAAAAAGAACAGTAAAACTGTAAGTGACCACTTCTATAGAGTGATCACCTTCGCCTAACGACTGATTTTGAATTCCCCGTCATTAAAAATAAAAACCCCGTTCTTTTATATCTCTTTATACCGACCCTTCTCATAAACGACCGCGAGCACCCATCATGGGAATTTCCTAGATACCTGGCAATGACATAAACACCGTCAATAAACGGCTATAAAATTCGTCTATTTTTAAATTAATTTAAAAATATAAATAGGGTACTAATTCCTTAATGGTGGGCGAATAAATAAAATGTATTTGTCATCCGTTTAACATCTAGTTTTAATATTCAGTTCTATTAAAAACTTATTTCTTAGCTAATGTTGCATACTGCTTATTGTTTTTTCTGCAAAGCAACTAATAGTCGACAGTTTTTTACCTCGGTATTAGCTTATATAGTTTTGAAACTAATGAGTATATAATTAACAAAAGTGAAATAAAGTACCAGAAAGTTAGTGAAAAAATTTAAAGTAGGCAGGACTCAACTGATCATGTTGCTACAAAATAAAGAAGAGATCAGAACGTTGTTTCAAGAAGGTGGTAACGCTGACCAAAAAGAAAATTTGCTAAAACAAAGGAAATTGCTGTGGATTAAGCTGCTTTCAAATGGTTGCATAATGCTCGAAACATAAACTTGCCGATATCTGGGCTCTATAATTTTAAGCTCAAAGCCCTCGAAGTTGCGCACTGTCTAGGACTTAGTAAGTTTGAGGCAATCAACAGGTTGGTTGTTGAAAAATTTCCTTGTCGCCAAGATATTTAAGGCAATATGTAACGAATCCGCTGATGTTAATATCGAAATCGTAAACTCTTGGAAAAAAGCTATTTTTTATTTTAAAAGATTATGCTCCAAAAAGATATGTTTAATGAAGACGAGACGGTCTCTCTGATCGTGCGTTGCCAACAAGAACATATGCTTTGAAAAATGAAAAGTGTGCTGGAAGAAACTCCGCATAACAACGAATTACAATTTTGTTTTGTGCAAATATGGAAAGCGATAAGGAGGAACAACTTATCATAGGTAAAAGCAAAAATCCTCGATGTTTTAAGGGGGCCCACCTCAATAAGTTGCCTCTTAAATGGGTCTCTAACAAGAAGGCATGGATGACAGCTGACATTATGACAACATGGCTCCACAAATTTGACACTAAGATGAAAAAGCACAATAAAAAGTATTGTTTCTGGATAATGCTAAATCTCACTTCAAAATTACACTAGATAATGGTAAACTTATTTTTCTATCACCCAATGCTACCTCACATTGCCAACCCTTGGACCAAGGCATTATCCAGAATTTTAAACTGACTTATAGAAGGTACTTTATTAAGAGGTTTTTAACTTGTATAAACAGTGGTTGTCTCCTTTAAGAAATAGAGAAACATCCATTACCAACGCTTTGATATGGGTTACAGTGGCTTGGCGTACTTTGTCGCCGATGATAATAAAATGCTTTGCTAAAGCCAAATTTATGTGTAATGAAAAAATTAATGGTTTAAAGAAAAGGATAATTTTCCACTATTGCAACAACTATTTCCCACCATTAAAACAATTTGCTTTGATTGATAATGATGTGCCAACAGAGAGTGGAGAATTGACCATCAAGGAATGTACTGAAGAAATACAAGAAATAAATTAAACTTTAGCTAACTCTGAACATGAGGAAGAAGAACCTGAAGTTTTTTCAGTGTCAAATATATCAAACCTGTCTAAAGCCTGTGTAAGTCTTGGATCTTGGGAGAGGTTTTTTTATTAATAAGAACAATTTTGACATGTCGACAAATATTTTTCAGCTTTTTATTAAAAGTAAATCTGAATTTTTAAAAATAAATTAAATAGTATAAAGCAATTATTAATTTATGAATATTTTAATAATACAAATTTTACTATAATATGCGTTCAAAAAGTATTTAACTTAATGTCATTGGGTTCATTTATGTTTCTGGTAATTTAAAATTATGTACAATTAATTAAAATTATTTTTAATATGTAGATCAGTTGCTTTAATTTCCTACGTTTTCTTATACACGACCACTTTTCTTTAGCGACCAGCTTTTGATATCCCAAAGGGTGGTCGGTACTGAAAAGTTTTTCTGTAGTTACAAAATGCTGCTTTTAAGAGTTTTTTGTGTTAACTGCTGTTTTAAAATGCTCATTAAACCTTCTAGTTCAAACGTTTCATCATTTTGTGCTTTATTGCATGCGATGAATGTAAATTTATTCCATATAATGTTATTTGCCTTTTCTTCATAAAAAGGCCCTCAGACAATATAAGTCTGGTTTAGGAGGTTAATAGGACTTACATAGGTAGGTGGATTGAGATAAATGCAGCTGCTTTGAAAGTTTTTTTTTTTTTGTATTTTAGTCCATGGTTACTTTGCGATCACAAGTACTGCTAATTTTTTTTATAAAATTGACATGCTTTACTATAAAAATATACTTTGATTATGTATTTAATTATACATACACATATCTCTGTTTATTAAAGGTTAGGTCCTATGATAAAGGCACTGGCTAACCGACCGTCGCCGTCGGTGGCTTTGTTGAATAAGAACAAAAAAAAACGTTTACGAAGGCCGCTAAAAATCTAAATTAATCTGCTGTTACCGCTAACTGGCATTTGTTACCAGTAAAACTTTATTTTTAACTCGTTCTTCTTTGTACATAACCTAATTTTTGCTGTTTTTGTCTCCTCCGGATATCTTTTTATTAGTGTAGTTTTTCAGAACTTTCACGGATCTGCACTTTTTCCATGTTGTAGTCACGTGACGCCGGACCTACGTAGTTCCGCGATATTTTACCGTACATAAGAAACAGGCGTAAGTTAGCCTAGTAGGCATCACTTGATCAGAAACTTAAGAATTTTTAGATATTCCTGCCGGTGGTTGTGTAGCCAGTGCAAAAATGTTTTATCATAACATGAAAAAAATATTTCTGTATTGGCAATTCAAATAATGGAGTAGCAGTGTTGCAATTCGGTTAATCAGCTAATAAAAATGGGTATCTAAATTAAAAGTGTTAAAAAATATTTACCATATTTGCATAAATATACGATTTTTGGTTTGTCTCGACTAGAGGCAGAGGAACTTTTAAAAACAAGACATTAAATTTCAGACAAAATATTAGGCATCATAGTCTAAAAACCTAAATAAAACAAAAAGTAGTTACCAGCTAACGTTCCGCGTAATATTTTTATAAAGTGACAAAACGTAAGTTCTTGAATATTTACACTTAAAGTGCAGGCATTATAGGTTTGTTCCAGCAGAATGTTGGAAACATGTTAGCAACAATCGTAAAACGCAGAAATTGTTACAAACATTAGTCAGAAACGTTGGCAATAGTTTTCTGCTGGAACAAAAAATAAACAAGGCGTGCATACTGCTTATACATCAATACAAGAAAGATTATGTTAAAAATTGTGAGTAATGTTTGAAGAAAGTTTGCAAACTTTTCAAACAGTTTCCAACATGTTTCCAACATCTTGAAACTACTGCTGAAACAACAAACAATTGTATAATGTTAGAAACATGGCACTGCTGGAACGACAAATTTGACGTGCGCAGTATTCGAACGGTTGCAAACAGCCTGCTGGAACAAACCTAATATATCCGACTTTGCACCTTTTGCTTCATGGCAGAATTGTTTACGGAATCTATGATGACAACCACCAAAACACTTAGCACAAATTGTAGACTAATTATTCTTGTATTTTTTAATGCATTTATTCCATAAATTATAAAAATTATTTAGAAAACACGATATTAACTGCCACAACAAGAAAAACTTGACTCATGAATTGTCATGGACTCTTACACTCGTTTAAAATTATGCCGATGAGGGCTTTTTAACAACGTTTCAAGCTTAATTTTAATTATATTAATTACTGCACCTTTTCAAATAAAAATATTTTATAACATTGCCGCCAAATTTTTGCCATCATTCTGGGTATGCTTTTTGACTAAAATACGAGTATTTAAAAAAACAACATGAACTATCATTAAAACAGTATATAAATTTACATTCTATTTACTTGTTCGTTACTTATTTGGAAAGAAACTTATGGTTTTTAGGTAAAATTGTAAGAAAAAATGATGCAACCACAGAATTATTCTTTACATTAACGACCTTTTTTCGTCCACAACTAATTCCATTCATAGTTTCGTCGATAATAGTACCCTTCACTTCAGTTGTCAGGTTCCTAAACCCATCACTAAACCTGATTTGGAAAACAAACGCAGAGCGATGCAGATATCTCTTTCGCAGGATCTCAATTTAATATTGGACTGGGGCGCCAAAGATCTGGTCCAATTAAATGCATCCAAAACATAATCATGTTCCTTGTCGCGAAAAGAGTTATTAAATACTCATTCTCTACTTATAAGCGGCCAAGTTTTACAGAGCAAAGACACCTTCAATCTTGTGGGCATCACATTTAAAAGTAACCTTAACTGGCATAAACATATTGTATTTATAGCCACGGCAA